>AYEL01076962.1:0-17637 GCA_000484575.1 Olivierus martensii
TTGTTTCGCTGATAAGTTAAAATTTATAAATTTTTAAATAAAACTAATTTATCGAATTTTGTGTGTGAAAAAGCACTAAAATTGTATTATTTACAAGGGGCCAAACTTTCCCAAATTTTAATTTACTGGATCAAGATATCTGTAAAAAAGAAGTAAGGATAAAATCTGAAGGAAATATGGAACATGATAGAGCAAGTTAGACAAATTCGGATAATCAATTCTTGAATTTTTGGGGGTCGAAAGATCACAATTATATTAATTAATTCAGATTGGGTTCAAATTAAAGGGGTAATTAAAAATTTATTAAAATATTGATGGAAAATCAAATCTTTGAATAATACGATAGAAATATGGAAAATATGATAGAATTTGAGATTTTTAACCATTTTTTCTCGATTTAAGCAAAAATAACAAAGTTTTTGAGTCTTGAACTTTGTCTAGCATAGCAAGGCATTGGAGTGCAAGACGGAGCAGGCATGTCTAGCATAGCTAGGCGTTGGAGTGCAAGACGGAGCAGGCATGTCTAGCATAGCTAGGCGTTGGAGCGCAAAAAGTTAATCTAGTTGCTGTGTAGAATCAAGTAGTATCTGGCCTTATTTTAAGTTTTTTATTACTGATATTCACTAATAATGGAAAAACACTTTACATATGATGCAGAATTCAAAAGAAAAGTTATATTGTTCGCTGGAGAAATTGGAAATCGCGCAGCCGGTAAAAAATTTACAGTTGACGAAAAGAATGTGCGTCGTTGGAATCCATGAAGGAAAAGTTATTTCAATGTAAAAAATACAGAAAATCATTCTCGGGGCCTAAAAAAGGAAGATATCCTGCAATTGACACAGCTGTTTTAACTTATATAAAGGAATTATGTAGTAAAGGTTTACCAGTGACAAGAGAGATACTTATGGCTAAAGCTAAAAAGTGCGCTAAAAATAGCAGCATCATGTTTAAAACAAGTCATGGATGGTGCGAAAATTTTATGAAACGAGAAGGATTAGCATTACGAAGAAGAACTACAATAACTCAAAAGTTGCCTACGGATTATGTATATTAGTACCTATTTAAGTAAATAAAAATGTTTCTTGTGTTTCTTCTTTATTATACCTATTATAAAATCATTTTTTTTTCTTCCAATTTTTCAATTTCAAAATCCTACTGCGGCTTAAATTTGGGGGCGGCTTATATTCGATGTAATACGATATTAGTTTATACTGCATAAAATTAGATTTTATATTGATTGGCAATGGCAAAATGCTATATTTGAAAAATTCATTGTTAACATTATTATTTCACAAAATATTTAAGACTGGTTTTAATTATTATTTATTCTAAATATAAAGCTGAAAAGTTTTATTGCTTTTAATAATTTTTTTTTATTATATTATTATTTTTGAAAAATTGTGCAAGTCTAAAAATGCACAACTCAACAATTCTAGATATGTCTATGCATTTTTATACATATTTTCTCTTACTTAGAATTATTCAACTTATAATAATCCAATTTTACAATTACCCTTACAATATTTTGAATTTGATTATTTTCATAGCATATTTGCTAAAAGTACTTTGTTTTATTAAAAATTTATAATTAATTGATGACCAAGTAATAAATCAATTACATTGAAGAATCCAGGTTCAATTCCATATCCATATAAATAAAAATGTAAATGTTCGTTTGTTCCTTACCTTAAATCTCCGAAAGTTCTTCACTGATTGGTTTGAAATTTTGACACAATGTTGCACTCGAATACATGCATGTTTTTATATACCTATTATATAGATGTCACACCTGTGACAGGTAAAAACATGTTTTTTTTTAAAAAAACGCCATCTGTTGGACGTAAAAGCAACACATGCTATCTCATTGGTTACAATAATCATGTGATAGCTTACTACGTGACCTAGCCGTCAGTTCACAGAGGTTGTTAATAAATTAATCGTGGATATCGAATATTGTGCTGTAGCGCTGCATATTATTTCGTTAATCTATTGAACTTCAGATTTTATATTAAAGGGTTTTTACAGATTTTTATGGCTAAATATGCTATAGTAAATATGCTTAGGTTAGATTTAGGTTAGGCTTAATGACATGTGGTGATGTGTTATTAGAGATGTCTAATTTATGTATAAATTAATTATCTGGGCATTTATATTCAATTATTTATTGATTATAACTTATATTTTCTTATTTATCTGTAATATGCTGAAGTTAGACTTTGATTAGGCTTAATGACTATGTGGTGGTGTGCTATTATACCCTTTTTAAAGAAAGAAGAACTTTCAAGGCTACATTCGATGATCGACGAGTCTTTTCAGTTAGGATTAACGATAAGTGATACGATGTAAAACGGATCATAGAGAATTTATCATTATTTTCGATTTGATGTTTCATTTAAAACATAGTAATTAGAATAAAATATTTTAATCTTTACTTTATAAATACTAAACTGCATTTTCTTTCCAAGTGTTGACAATTTAATAGGAGTGTTTTCCATTTCAAGGTCTACTGTTTCACTTCCTTCGATTACAATTCTTTTAATTGTTGATACAGAAATAATAATAACGAGTGAAGTTTCGTTGAAAATGTCATTTTGCAAGATTTCTGTCTTTTAAAGTACTTATATACGTTTAAAATAATATTTCTAGCTTGACTGTGCAATGTTTCTCCCTACTTACAAACTACACTCCGCCATTACTGCTAAATACTAAAGGACAGTGACATCATTCTTTGTATTTATTTAATTTTAAGTGATTAGAGATTTAGTTTAATATTTATTAACAGAATCATGAAATTTGAAGTATTAATTTGACAATTTTTTAATAGATAATAAACATTTCAAATTGTTACCAATAATAAAAGGTAAACTGCTATTGGATGAACGAAACAGAAACTGGCTATTCTATTGGATGACTTCACCTTTGCAATCCATAAGCTCTTTACCATATAAGGCAAGTCATCTTTCTTTGAATGTTTCCAATTGCATTGTTCATGCTTTTTTGGAAAACAGCGCCATCTGTTGGATGTAAAAGCAACACACGCTATACTATAATATATTATAATATTTTACGATTCCATTTCAATGTTTCCAATTGCATTGTTAAATTGAATTTTCATAATTTCGATTTATTTTCATTTTGATTTAATTATTTCGTGTGACATTGCAATGGAATTGAGCTATGTCGTTTACCATAGGGTACATTTCATGAGTATAGTTTATTTTTTTCTTTTTTCATTGTTTTTCATTTCGTCTTTTTTAACTGTTTTTCTTATTTTTTTCAGTGCAATTGGCGTTGGAATTGAGCTGTGTCGATTGATCTGCATTTGAATTGAAATATTTCGTTAGTTTTTTTGTTTTTTCATTTTTTAATGTCTTGCAATTTTATACTTTCTATAAAAGAGAGAGTTATAACAAAAACACATAAATCAAGAGTTCTAATTATAAGTCAAGAATTAGAATATAAGTTCTATATAAGTCAAAGAGTTTTTTTGTAGGCGACTTCTAAAAAAAACTCGCCTACAAAAAACTCGACTTCTTAGTTCGGGAATGCCATAGGTCAGTTTTCCCAAACTGATCTATGACCTGTAAAATTTTATGAGTGCATCAGAAAGGACCTAGTAAGTTGGGAAAATTTTAATTTTTCCAGTTTAAAAAAATTTTTTTATACTGTACTAGAATTTTTTTTGCATGTTGGAAAAGAATTCCCAGCTTTCTTTAAATTCATGACTGTGCGTTCTGGGCTGCATGCAATAGCTTGGCGGGTCACTTGCGGCCCACGAGCCGCGTATGTCAAGAGTTTTTTGTAGGCGACTTCTAAAAAATCGCCTACAAAAACTCTTGACTTTAATTCGTCTGAATGCCATAGGTCAGTGTTTTCCAAACTGATCTAGGACCTGTAAAATTTTATGAGTGCATCAGGAAGGACCTAGCAAGTTAGGAAAATTCTAATTTTTCCAGTTAAAAAAATTTTTTTTTATACTGTGCCAGAATTTTTTTTTTTTTGCATGTGGGAAAAGAATTCCGCGTATTCTTTAAATTCATGAATCTGCGTTCCGTGCTGCATGCAATAGCTTGACGGGCAGCATGTTGAGAATGGCTGATTTAGATTAATTAACTCCTCCTGCTAAAAGATTCATTTTCTCGAATTAAATCCAAATAATAAAAGATCGAACAAATCGACAGAATAGAGAAAGAGAGACAAAGAAAGGAACATACGAAAAGACACATATTTCAAATGGAAAACATATCTATACGGGAAAGATTTTCAGAATATATTGAATGAAATCCTGAATGTCATTTAAAAGGTATAATTTAAGAAAAAGAGAAATTTAAGTACAATGCTATGAACTGCCCGAGCAACGCCAGGCACGGGTCTGCTAGTTTAATATAAAAATCAATATTTTTCAACTAATTTTGTTTAACTGAATCATCAATCAAAAAATTTTATTTAATTGAATTCTCAGTCGACAAATTTATCGTTAATACCCTCCTACTAACCATTACTTATGCACAATTTTTGTTTTAATTATTATTGGCACGGTGTACTTCCGCCCCTAAATCCAAATATGCACGGAAGTAATTGCGCCAGTGGAGTCAGCGATTATACTTATATTGATAGATTGTTTTTGATCTATAACAGGGATGCATAGATCGCGGGCCGCATGCTGCCAGGGCCCGCTCTAGGGACTAGGGGTCGGCAACCCGGGCATTTGGCCGGGGTGGCATTTTGGTTGTGAATGTGACAAAATATTTATAAGTTAAATACTTAATCAAAATTTATATTTGTCGATTTTTTCTTTGACTAAAATTATCATGCAATTTATATTTCACATTTAATGTTTTTTCCTGAAAGCTAAAAAACATATTTGCAATTCTTAATTCTGAAGAAAACAACTATAAAAGAGCAGCATATTTAATTAAATAACAAAAAAAGATTAGTATCTAAATTACGTACTGCATAGAACAGCACGCGGGCATTGTGTGAATTTGTTATTGACTTTTTTATTATTTCTAATTATAAAAATACAGTTTCGTTACAGAATAGCATTGTTTTTGCTAATACATCGGTAGTAAACGTAGTGTGGCCGAATCACAAGCCTATTATTATTTACACAAATTTTAATAACTTTATTAACTATAATAACTTTATTAAAAGATAAAAAATAAACCAAAGTCACATCTCGAAGTGGTTCCCAGGTATTACTTGGTGAGTCACTCTACAGAGTCTCTCTTTCTCGAAGACGAAAGTATATTGCAGGCCCTTTGTTAACCCGCCCATCACCAAACTGTCGGTTTCAGCGTGTAATAAAATTTCAAACTCTGATGTCATAAAGCGGTCTCTTTGGCTGTGGTTTTGCCGAATTCTTCAGTTGTGATTCAAAAAAACCAAACTCCCTCTAAATATTGTCATAAAAGTACCCGCTGTAAAGCTTTTAACAGCTGCACCGATAGTTCCAGTTGACGTTATAGTGATTGTAACAAGTACAATAGCTGCTTGAATTTATACAAAAATATTTGGAAATTTTATAATTCTGTGTGATTTGTTAATTTTTAAAGGTAAGTATATCTATATAAATTTATTAATTAATTTAATTATAAGTTTAAAGTTATTTTGCTAAATTCTCTATGCTTTTTAAGCGATAGGAGTTTATAGAACAGGGCAAACGAATTTTTTTATCCGAGTGGTCTGTTTTAAAGTTGGGATTACTTGTCGAAAAAGTGACGTGATTTTAGGGCTTAGGAAATAACTTTCTTTTTTTTAAATATCAAATAAAATTAACGTCTGCTCTTTGTTAATTGAAGGATGGTTCTATGTCTCAATAGTATCGCTTTTGAAATTTTAGATAAGTTAACAAAAGATATACGTGTTTCATTGCTTGCAAGAGAACAAGCGATAAACAAATCAAACATAAGAACACTTTATGAGAAGCATTAAAAAATCCTTACCACGAAACTTTTAAAGAATTGTGTCAGTCATTATCCCCAGCAAAAATCACACCAGTTTTTTAAAAAGTAATTGTATCATATATCTACTTATTAAGCACTAATAAATATCATTTAATTAACATTTGTTTCATTTTCCCCTTTTAATTACAACAATATTTAGGTTTGTTTAAATTATACATACCGTACTTCCTTAATTTGAACTATACCTAATACATTTTTACATAGAAAGTTATCTTTGCGGAACGCGATTTTGCCGTGGGCGCAATGTATCAATGACTTAACCCCCCACATTTGGCAAGGGTTTACTGTAAATGTTATTTTGTGTTTTCTGTGCGAATTCTCGTGTTCGTGTGTATTAATATGTTTTGAACTGGTGAGATTTTTTTTTTGTTTGTTCCTAATAAGTTATAAATAAAATTTTCTTTTATTACTAAAGGATTTAAAAATGGATTCAAAGAAGAAATTGTCTGGTTACCAAAATAGAAAAAGGAAATTTGAGAAAGGAGAAGCCATTAAAAATTAGAGAATACTTTACTTAAATACATAAAAACATCAGATGGAAATAATAATAATTCTTTAAAAAAATATTGTTCATGAAGATATGGCTAAGTGCAACAAAGATGAGACTGAGAGGATGATGATGAAAACGAACGATGAATTAGAAAAATCGGTGAATGTAGAAAATAATTGTTCTGACGAAGAGGAAGCAATTTCGTCTACGTCTTCAGCTTTAAATTTAATTGAAATAGGAGATCCTTCAAATTGGCCCAAAATTACAGACAAAATAAGGATTGCTGTTATAGAAGTAGGACCAAACAAGTTAAAAATTTGTTGTATCTGATTGATTCCCATGGACGGAAATTTAGTAATTCTTATTATTTTCGGAAAATGGAAAATGGAGAACGACAATTAAGACCATGTTGGTGTATTCTATTTCTACAAATGAGCGTTTTTGTTGTAAATTATTTGCAACAGGCACACATAATATTAACTCATTTATGTCATCTGGTTATAAGGATTGGAGAAATTTGTCAAAAGCCTTGCAAAGACATGAAGCAAGTTTTGTACATTTAGAAAACTTTAAACTATGGAGTGAATTTAAAATTAATTTAAAAAAAAAAATGACAGTGGATGCACAAAGTCTAAAGATTTATGAACTGGAGAAAAAACACTGGACGGATGTCATTACTAGGATAATCAAATTATTAAATTTTTAGGAAAGTCATTGTTTACCCTTGAGAGGTTCTTCTAATACACTTATTAAAGCTAATAACGGCAACTTTTTAAAATTAATTAAATTACTTGGAAAATTTGATCCTGTTATGGCAATGCACATAGAAAGAACCTTAAAAAAAGGATGCAAAGCTCACTATTTGAGTAAAAACATTCAGAAAGAAAAAATTGCTTTGTTGGGTCAAGCTATCATTGATAAAATTTTAGAATCTGTTCATAACTCAAAATACTTTTCTATTATTTTGAACTGCACTCCAGACATAACAAAAATGGAACAAATGACTCTAATATTACGTTTTGTTTCATGAAAAGAAGAAAGTGTTGAAATAGAGGAACATTTTTTAGAATTTCTAGAAATATATGATACAAATGGAAAAGGTCTCTGCGATACAGTACTTAATAAATTAAAAGAACTAAAATTAGACTTTACAAACATAAGAGGACAAAGCTATGACAATGGTACTAACATGAAGGGTCAAAAGAATGGTTTACAAAAATTGCTTTTAAATATGAATCCACATGCCTTCTATGTGCCGTGCGCCACTCATAGTTTAAATTTAGTCATAAATGATGCCGCAAAAGTAAACTCTTATACATTTATTTTTTTGGAACTGTCCAATGTATAATTTTTTTGCATCGTCAACAAAACGTTGGTCTATTTTAAAAATATATATATCTAATTTAACGTTGAAACCTTTATCGGAAACTCATTGGGAAAGTCGGATTGATGCATTACGACCACTCAGATTTCAAATTGGTGAAGTATACAATGCTTTATATGAGATATCAAGTAGCAAGGAGTTCGATAGAGAAACAAAGCATGAATTGCAAATTTTGTGTTCAAAACTGAAAGACTTTCAGTTCCTGTTCTTTAGTTTTTTGACATGATCTCTTAAATTACACAGAAAAAATCAGTGAAATTTTACAAAGATCATATGAAAATGTTGCATTCACAGTGACTTTGATTGAAAATTTTAATAAACTTATTTCTGAATATCGTACTGATGTCTTTTATGAATCTTTACTCAAAGAGGCAGTAGAGCTGTCCAAAGAAATTGATAAAGAATCAACATTTAAACCAGTCTCAGCAGTTCCTCAGAGTAAAACAGTACACATTTTACTTATGAACATAAAGAGGAAACCCCAGTGTCACTTAAAGATAAATTTCAAATATTTTTTGTTTACACCATTTTGGATGTAATCCAGTGCTCTTTAACAAAAAGGTTGGAGTTGTTGCAACTTCATAACACTTACTTTGAATTTTTATATAACATGAATCAACTAGCAACGATAGATAAAGAAACACTTTTAAAAAATTGCAATAATTTAGAAATCCATCTTACGACGGTAATCATAAAGACATTAATGGATGTGAACTATTTGATGAACTTTGTGCTTTGAAAATTTGTTCAAAAATGAACTCAGTATATTGAACAATCCCTCGACATACTTAAATTTCTCCATGTTAGAAAACTTCCTTTTCCGAATTTGTTTACTTCCCTCAGAATATTATTGACAATTCCTATTATTGTAGCTAGTGGGGAATGTTCATTTTCGCGATTGAAAATAATAAAAAACTACTTGAGATCATCTATTTCACAAGAGAGATTGACAAACTTATCGCTTATTGCTATTGAAAATGATGTATGTTGTCAGTTAGATGTGAGTGATTTAATTTCAAAATTTGTTAGTGCCAAAATATGAAAAATAAAATTGCAATAAATATGTTATGTTAGTTATGTGTACTTTTTGAGAAATACTCCTTATTCTTGAAAGGAAAGGGGCGTTATGTTTGTATTTGCAGGCGGGCAGCGAAGACCCTATGGCCGGCCCTATTGTTACTAACTGTGAATTGCTAGAGATGATGATTTTTGTTGTCATAGGTAGGTTTAAATCTCAGTGAAGATTTTTATTGGGCTAAATTATCTAAATATGTGGCAGATCATCTTATTACAATGATACAACAAGATTTTATTTAAAATATTTATTTATTGATTTATCATGAAATTTAATCTGCATGAAGTTATTATATAAATAAAATATTGAAATAATTTTACAGGCAGACAAATGGCAATCATCTTCCAGGTATCTCAATATCTGATAAGAGATAATAAATTAATGTAATTAAATGACCATTTATTTTTATATTTCTTAAATGTTCCTTATAATTATTTTAATGTTTTTTTATACTGTAAATCCTGATTAAGGATTTATATTATGATTATTTTATCTGTTCTGCTAAGCATACAGCTCTGTTTTATTGTATGTAGTCTCTAAGAATGATACATTTATCAAATGTATTTGATTTTCAAATTTTTCTGTATGCTCTTATGAATTCTGTTGTTAGCTAATGAAGTCAGTTGATATGACTGAAAATATTCTTGTATTAAGTCTTTTTGACTGATATAAAGTGGTTTTGGTTTTATTATTTTATTTATAGTGATAGTTAGCAGATTTTTTAAATTAAACATATCTACCGGTAGATATCTTTATTTTCTCTTAACCTTTCTTAACAATTGTTTGTATCAAAAATAATAATAAACAGAAAAAGATGAAACTTCTGAAATTTACTGCTTTAGTCGGTATCTTACTGATACTGACTAAAGCAGTAAATATGTTTGATGGGATATGGTAAATAAGTATGGGTATGGTAATTAATTCCAAATATATTTTAATTCATTAAAATATATTTGGAATTAATGCAATTTTACTTACACAGAATCATTTTGATGTAAGGATTTAATTTTTTTTGGATAAAATATATTTCTTATTGATAATTTGCTTTCAGCTTGATCATACCCACAATGATTAATACTTTTCAAGTTTCAAGCGACATGGGCATCAATTAATTGTATGCATATTACATAGACTATCCAGAACTCAACTTCTGGCAGGCTCATAAACAAAACTTAGTTGCCATGGCAACATAGTATTTGCCCAGGCATGATTAGTTATTAGCTAATTGGCTATTTTCATGCAACTCATCAAGACATTTTATCTAGTGCTGTTCTTGTAGTGAGCAAGGAAACATGGTTTTCATTAAAGCTTCCATCAAATGTGCTGAAGAACATAATACAGCTAAAATTCATCAGAGGATGTGCAAAGGCAATTCAAAAGAAGTAAGGTTTGTTGACATCAGACATGGTTCTTCAGTTGAATAGATGAAAATCATTTGGTACAAATAATTTTCATCTTACTTACAGTACAGCACTATTTGCAGTTGAGTATCACTCCTACGCATTACTAGCAAAATTTTGATTTTGTAGAACAACTCATTCCATAACTATAGTATTTATAGTAACAATTTGTTCTTATTTTATAATAATTATAATTCTATTAAAAAGCTCTGAAAAATAGATAAAATGAAGAGTTTGGATTGATATATAATTCAGTTAGTTGTAAAATTAGTTGATTTGAGAATTTTGATATACAGTCTCTACTTATTAGCATAGTTTTGTTCTTAAATCAAAAAATTCATATTCAAAATTTTTATAGCAAACCCAATGATACTAAGCATATTATATAGTATGTTGTGTAATATAAAGATAATCTTTATATTATATTATATATATACTAGCAGACCCGTGCCCAGCGTTGCTCAGGCATTTCTTGGTGTTGCCGAGTTTTTATTTATAAATCACATATTAAAAATAATATTTGATTGATAATGAAACAATTTAATATTTATTTCATAAATGATATATCATCAACATACAATATATCATATATATAATCATAAATAAACAATGCTATCATGACATTGACTCCGTATGAGATTTAATTTTCAGGTATAAAATAGAAAAATAATAATATTTATTTTTTAAGATAATACTGTATATTTGTTAGTAAAAATAGGTGATTTAAAGGAAAGAGTAATATGCAAACTTAAAGGTGAGTTTTTTCCTTTGAGAAAGATGTTTCTGGAAGGATCAGTGGAAGTGGTGTAATGGAGCTGTCAAGTTGTACAGAATTTGATAATTATAGAATTAATAACAATATAGATATTATAAAAAGTATTTTTATCATTGGTGGTCTCATAATGCTTTTTTATAAACTATATTCATTATTTGTTGATTTTTTTGTATAGAATTTTAATACCAATTAGTTCTTTCAGAGATCTTGAAATACTGCAGTAATATGATAAATATGTATAATTTTGCTGTATAATAGCTGTATAATTTTGCAATGTATTATTTGCTAGATAAATTTGATGTTATAATGTTTTTTATGTAAAATTTGAAAATAAAACATGTTTGTAAATACAAAAGTTCACAACTCAGATGTTCTTTTAGTTATGAATATCTGTATTTTGATATTGTTTATTAATTTATGATATGAAATTTCATAAATTAATTATGAAATTTCATATCATAAATTAATAAACAATATCAAAATTATTATTTCTAATTTAAAATTGAAAATATTTAATTAGAAATTTGTATAGACAAACATTGCAGTTTTATTTATATGTCTCTTTTGCATAGGCTCCCACACCATTTGATCTAATAGGACTGAACTTTACATAGCAACTTCCTATGATCCTGCAGATAGCATATTACTCCAGGAGACAGGGTTGCAGAGTTGGATGGCAAATGATCTGACTCTGACTCTGCAACCCTGCCAGGAGATGGGGATATTTTGTAGTTACGTCAAAAATATCTATTTAAATCCTTTGAAGTTTTGTTCCAATTTGGGCAGCATTATAGTTGCACCTATATCATTATCATAATATAACAATGATTATATAAAAACATTATTGACGATGTCAAAAGTATCTATTTAAATCCTTTGAAGTTTTGTTCCAATTTGGGCAGCATCATAGTTGCACCTATATCATTATCATAATATAACAATGATTATATAAAAACATTATTGACTTATGACATCATGACAACAATAAGTTACGTTAAAATGCCATCACCCATTGAGCTTCTGACATCATTGTGTCATAATATGCTAGTAAAATCAACATTAAAGTTAGACACAAAAAGCCAATAGATTCTAAATGCTATAATAAATGAATTATATGATAAAATGATACTTCTGAATTGTTCATTATCAATCTTTATTATCCGTAAAGTCTATAAATTAAAATAATTTAAAATATTTATTATTAGCCAGAGTTCTCAATGTCATTATGGTATAAAAATAGTCATATAAACTGTGTTTACTGCACACATGACTCCCTAGCATATATTGGTGTCACTAATAGAAATCTCTCTAAGCGAATAACGGAACATAAACAGGACATAAAACTTGCTAACTTATCCACGTCTCTAGCAATGGAAGTTTATAACAAAGACTTAACAGTACTTTGGGATGAAGCAACAGTCATCAAACCATTAAATCCTGGCACACCACCTATGGGGTGTTGCAGAATCATTGGAAATATTAAGATGAAGTAAACAGGAGAACCTTGTCAATGACAAACTTGCATGGGACCCACCCCATCTGTGGAGATATGCTGTTAATAACCAAAATTTGTAGCAAAAACTGTATAATTTTTAGTTCTTATATTTTGTATATATCAATTTTATAACAGTTTTATTTTATGTATTTCTATAAATTTAAAAATAAAAAATAAAAATTTGACCAATATAACCCCATAGAATGCTAATTAGCTATTATATTATTTTTTCTTATTAATTCCTCCCTTATATGTAAATCTTTTATAATCTCTAATGTTACCTAAAATATGTTAGTTTAAAGATTGTGGTTGCCATAGCAACATTATTGTTATTTCCTTCAAGACGGAAATACAAGAATTCAAACATTATAAGAATTCGAATGTTCCATTCGAATTCTTATAATGTAGTACCTGATGATGGCGTCAAGCCGAAAGCGTTAGTACTATTAAAGTTTTTTAAAGCTTTTATTGGTTTGAACTTCTCAGCTGCTTTTAGTTCTAGTAGTTTATTTTCCTTAATTACCTGAGTATAAGCAGTGTTAATAAACTTTTTATATGTTATACCTAAATTTGTGAGTAACACTGGGTACTCTGGCTAGTGCTTAATAATAAAAACTGAAAGAATAATTATCCAGTTAAATCTTTTTTCCAATGGGAAAACTTGAAGATCAAAATTCATGAAAATTTTGAATTTTTTTTAATTTAAAATTAATTATGATATAGTATTATTTCATATTTTTATTAATTCTTATAACAACAACAACATTTTGATAAATTCAAAAAAAAATAAAAATACAGTATTTATATTTCTTATTAATATATGGAATTTGGATCAATTTTCATTGAAATCATTTAGATTAATATAATCTAAATATTAAAATCTGTTAATTTTTACATTGTACTCTCAGGAGTATCAAATCATTGAATGCTAATCTATTAAACTGTATTGTATTTAAGTCAAATAGTTTAACTTTACTTAGAAGTTAAAACTATTCGACTATTCAAATAGTTTTAACTTCTAATTTCTTTCTGGTTACTGAGTTCTTTATATACAGACAATTTTCATTCTTTATTCCTAATTGGATTAAAAGCTGCTAACAAAAACAGTTCAAGTTTTTTGAATTTTTGCAAATTATCTGGGTAAATTCATTTCTTGAATACCATGGCTTAATTGGGAATATACTGTATTAGACAATTTTCATTCTTTATTCCTAATTGGATTAAAAGCTACTAACAAAAACAGTTCAAATTATCTGGGTAAATTCATTTCTTGAATACCATGGCTTAATTGGGAATATACTGTATATCTCAATCATTTGATTAATATATATATGCTCAGTTGTCAGCTGTTATTAATTGTTATTGTAATGCTAAAATGTGTGAGATTTTTTCAAAATTATCTTAAAGAATTCTATGTACAGTATATATGTACTATATATGTATAATGTAAGACTTTTCTCATTGTAGATACTAAACAAAATTAAATAATAAACAATTCAGTAAGATAAACTGTTTAATCAAAAATGTTATTGGATATCCATATAGCCTGCCTCAGTTAAGTACAGACCAAAAACAACATTCATTTTGATCTGTACCTTAACTGAGGCAGGCAACATGAATAGCTGAAAACATTTTTGATTAAACAGTTTATCTTACTGACTTGGCTTATCATTTACTTTTATTTAATATATATATATATATACATATATATATAGTATATATCAGAATATTTGATGATTATTAAAACTATATACATTGATATTGAGATGCCAAAACATTTATTTTAAGAATTTATTGTTAAAGTATTATGCAACAGTAGTAATCAATATAGTACTATATAATCATTTAATATTAAAGAAATATTTATAATTTTCAGAAGCTGATGCAGCTTTAACAGCTGGAATGCAAGTCATAGTTGTTCTTAGGGAAGGCAATGCTCCATTATCAGATGATGAACTCTTAAGATTTAACTGCATCTCCACCTTTAAACAATTACAGTTATAATAAATGTAATAAAAATTGTAATAAAAACTGTAATAATAATGATAAATTTTATGAAGATTTATTGATTTATAACACTGAATTAAAAAAACTAAACATTTTAAGTTTCAAAGAAAATTTGTGTTAAAAATATATTGATATCGGAAATGCTTGAAATTATTGAATTTGTATTTTATGTAGATTGATTTTGTGCTTAATGGCTATTTTTAAAAAATATCTAAAATAATACTGTATTTAGTGATATTAACAAATAAGACTGAATTAGTATTGAAATTTGAATACTGTACTTTTAATGTGCAGGGTGCCTAATTGGCTGTTGTTTTCTGTTATTAGTGTTAATTGGCTGCATAGACAAGTCAATTGAATGCAAAATTATTCAAATTGTGTTGTATTCCATTGATTATTTACATAGCCAATTAACACTAGCTGTATGAAAAAGTGACCAAGGAACTTCCACAACAAAAATATTTGATTTAGCCTAACACTAGATTGAAATATAAGTATTGTTTGTTTATAAAATTGCTAGGACTAATACTGATAAAAACTATACATGATAAAAATACTGATTAGGACTAGCCTAATCAGTATATTTATTGTGAAAATCAACATCCATAAATATCAAATGTACAGTTGGATATATGGCTGCATAGAAGTGTATTTAACTTTCTCATAGAACCAAAATTGATCCTATTTCCCATCCATTCAGATTTTTAAAAATTTCAACATCTGGCTTTCATTTAATTCAATATTAATTTTAAGGATAGATATTATCCTAACTTGATATATATTGTATAATTTCATCAGTCAGGACTTAACTCCCAATGCTTTATGTATAAGGGAAAGGCATTGTGAAATATAGGATGCTTATGAGAACTTAAATTATTTCAAATTTCATTTGATATATTATAAAAAGTTTCTAAAGTAGAGGACTGGTTTATACATGGCTTCAATTAATAAAATATTTTCTCTGCAGTGGGTTAATATTTTTTCTAATAATGAGTTGTAAATTGTTTTTATCAACTTCCACTTTTCTTACAAATATTTAGTTGGATTGTATTTTATATTTAGCAAAATACACAATATTTTTTAAGATACTCAAAAATGATTATTTTATATATTTGTGCATCTGCTTGATTGTAATTCATTTTTGAGTTATAATCAAGCAGAGACATGAATTTCACGATGTTATAATGTTGTGCCTACATATTAGGTACATTGTAGGTTCAAAATGCAATGAAAACTAGGAATACTAAAAAATAAAAATAAATAATAAACTAATTCAACAAGATAAACTGTTCAATCAAAAATATTTTCAGCTATTCATGTAGCATGCCTTAGTTAAAGTACAGACCAAAAACAACATTCATTTTGGTCTGTACTTTAACTAAGGCATGCTACATGAATAGCTGAAAACATTTTTGATTAAACAATTTATCTTACTGAATTGGCTTATCATTTACTTTTGTTTAATATATATATATCAGTATATTTGATGATTATTAAAAATATATACATTGATATTGAGATGCTAATTTGAATATGTAGAATTTTTGCTGTTTCATTTTGTTTCTGATGCATAAATACATTTTTAATACATGTTTGAAATTACAGATATTTTCAATATTTTTTAATAGTAATAAAGTTATCTTTACAATGTGTACATTTAGCATACAACTATTTATTTAATTACTAGACGTTCTTTGATGAACTAATCTCTTTCTACAATCTATCTCAGATTGTGAATTTTCCAAATAGAGAATCAAATTACCTAGACTTAGTGTTTACTAACATAACATACTGATTGTTATGTCGAAAAAACAGATGTCAAATCAGACCACTTACCAACATTAATCAATTTCTATGTTGATTTTAGCAATTTACCTGAATGTTTCCAATTCTTTTGTAGATTGGAAGAATGCTGATTGGAGTAATATTATTTTAAGTCTACAAGAATTTTTTTGGGATCATTATTCAGCTCTAATTTAAATGTAGATTGCTTTTATTGTAATTTTTTTTAACTATATTGATTTTTTAATAAATCTATATGTACCGATTTAGTTTTATGGTTCCAATAATAATCCTAGTTGGGATATTCAACAATACATGACTAGTGTTTTTGATTTCTTGGCCTGTTTTCATTCCCGGGAACACAAAACCTATTCCCGGGAATGCATTAAAATTTAATAAAATCTATAAAAGTAGTTATTTATAAATTAATATTAATAAAAAATACACAAAAAAGGATATCAATAAATTCCAAAATTTATATTCCTTTTATATATGATGAATTTACAATTCGAACTACAAAATATAAATAAAATATTCATCACTAATTCTTAATGTATGATTTGAGGAAACATAAGCAATCAATGCTCTTATCACTCAGCCTAGTTCTTAGCTTTAATAAGCAATCAATGCTCTTATTGCTCAGCCTAGTTCTTAGCTTTTTAATAAGTAAACAAGCAACAGAAGATGCTCTTTTTGCTTCACCTGATGATTTAGGAATTGTTTTCAGAGCCTGGCCCAGTTTTATAATACTTGATGATCGATTTCCTGTTGACTCAAATAACTGTAATTCTTGCTTCACAATCTTGCTCAAGCTAGAACTCAGGCTAGTTGAACAACGTAGGGCCTTTGTCTTTCAGTGAATCACTTTTTTTAATTTTTCGTTTAATGTCATTGCTTTCTCTTCCAAATTTCCCGTGCTCTCTTTCTCCAAAAGTTAAGTAGGTAATTCACAGTCACTTTTTGAATTACCTACTTAACATTATAATAAAATTTAATTTAAAGTAATGGAAATTTTATGTTGACTTCATAAGAAGGAAAAGAAGTAAACTAACCAACCAAGTTGACAACACCTGTCATACTCACAGATCAATTACCGGTAGGTATAATCCATGATCAGATGTGAGTGCAACTCTGTTAGTAAACCACGCCCACATGCTTTTCCATATTGCCAATTATCAAATTCTTTGATAAATAACTCTTGTACAGTCTTCGGGATTATATTTAATTATATTTTATAATTTTTTGTATCTGCGCGTTAGTACC
>AYEL01076963.1:0-69034 GCA_000484575.1 Olivierus martensii
TAGGTTAGGTTAGTTTTATTACGCCGCCATATCCTCATGGGATGTTCTGTATCTGGCGGCGGTCATTTATAGCTCCCATCACAGGCAGGCCAGCACCCATGATGGGGTCAACCGGATGGTTGAAGGATGGGGTTCAACAGGCCGGGCACGGACCCCTCCTGAAAAATTGGAGGTGTGGGACCCGGATCCTCCAGGGTGGTAAGCCGAAGCTTTACCACGCGGCCATCCGGCGACGTGAAGGACAGGTATCGACGGGCCGAACCCCATGATAAACATTTTCAAGGATGGGATCCGAGACTTGAACGCGGGTTCTCCAGAGTGGAATAGAGGAATTCTTCAATCATAATTTGATGAATTAATTATACATTGTTGTTTTACTGCAGATGAAAAACTGTGCAAATTGAAAATTACAAAAATCAACTTTCATAATCTTTTACTTAAACAAGTAAGCACTTTTAGTATACTCTAGTATTATTCTCAAAAACATTTTTAGCTATCTACAAGCTAAAAATTATAGTGTCTGTAAATTATAGCACATTTTATAACTGAACAAAAATATCAGTATTCAAACAAAACTCAAACACATTAAAATAACGTAGTTTTAAATTTTGTTCAAATATTACTATGTATTCATGTATTATGGAATATTTTATAACACATGATAGCCATTGTAGATTAATTCTCAAAACATATTTCAGCAAACTGTATTATATTTATTTCCAAGATGAAAATTCAGTAGCATGTAATCTTCTGATGAAAATATTGGATGGAACATATTGGATAATACTAAACTGACTGATCAAAAATTCATAAATAAATCATCCAAACATTTGTATTAGTAAGAGAAGATTGAAAATGCATCTAAAGTCAACTAATATAAACTAGCTAAAATATTATTTGCTAACTGTAAATAGAATAAGAAATACTTGACACAGTAGGATGAGAGAGACAAAGTTTATTCAACTGGAGTACTTTCAGTTACAGCATAACTATTTTCAGCAGTTTCCAACATTCAGATTCAATTTACTACTCTATGAGAGAGCAATGAGCATGTGACATTTTACATATTTAAAGGTTTAAAAATGGAATACTTTCTATGTTTATGATATGGATAATTTTCTTCTGTTCACAAAGATGAAAGTGTGATTGGGGACACAGCAGTTCAAGATCAACAAGAAGCTGGTGAGTGTATAAGGAGTTGGCTGAACATCTAGGTGCAACTGTCTGTGACAAGGACATAAAAAGCTTGTGCAATACTATGACAAGAGCCTCAATTTGCATATTGAGAAATAGTGTAAATATGCAAGAAATATATGTATACAGGGTGAGTTTTTTATCTTGAGACAACGAAATATCTTAATTGCTATACAGGGTGAGTTTTTTATCTTGAGACAACGAAATATCTTAATTGGAATACAGGGTGAGTTTTTTATCTTGAGACAACGAAATATCTTAATTGGAAGTGAGTTTTTTTATCTTGAGACAACGAAATATCTTAATTGGATCTCATATTTCGGAAAATGTTGTAGACAAAAGTTGTTGGGTTACGAAGGGGCAATCAGTTGGTGACCTTAAATCTGACCTTGACCTTAACCTTCAATGTCATTTGAGGATCAAGTCAGTTTTTTTAAATGGAAAGACCTACTTTTGACCCCAGCAATGGAGTCAGAAGATTTCAGAAGAGAGTCAGAAGAGAGCAGAAAATTTCACAATCGGATATACCCTTGACCTTAAGGTTTAGGTCAAAGATCAAGATTATTTGCAGGTCAAAAGATTTTTCTAATGGGAAACCATAATTTTTATCACATTTTTTAATGACCTTATTACTTTGACCTTTAAAAGCATTCACTACTTTTAGCATTACCCAGGAGTATCAACGTGGACGTAGTAGTTTTCTGCTCCCTTTGGGGTGCTTGATTTCAATGAATCCCCTCGCCTCTCACTATCAGGGTTGGTTGTTTTCGGTGCATCACTTTACTTCTCATCGTTGCTTGATTTATTGGTTTTGGGGAAACATTTTATAACAAATGTTCAAAACTATGCCCTTCCACTTCAATGCATTTGTTGAAAAATGCATTGAAAATGGGATTAAAAATATGTGTTTCCATTTAATTTCACAATAGTGAGAGGCGAGGTGATTCATTGAAATCAAGCACCCCAAAGGGAGCAAAAAATTATTACATCCATGTTATTACTCCTGGGTAGTGCTAAAAGAAGTGAATGCTTTTAAAGGTCAAAGTAATAAGGTGATAAAAATTATGGTTTCCCATTGGAAAAATCTTTTGACCTGCAAATAACCTTGATCTTTGATCTAAATCTTAAGGTCAAGGGTATATCCGATTGTGAAATTTTCCGCTCTTTCCATTGCCGGGGTCAAAAAAGGTCTTCCCATTTAAAAAAACAGATTTGACCCTCAAATGACATTGAAGGTCAAAGTCAAGGTCACATTTAAGGTCACCAATTGATTGTCCCTTCGAAACCCAACAACTTTTGTTTACAACTTTTTCCGAAATAATGAGATCGAATTAAGATATTTCGTTGTCTCAAGATAAAAAAAACACCCTGTATAATAAATTTTTCCCCTTGTTTTTTTTTACCAACTCATCAGAGATTGATTTCCATATGACACTCATATTTATATATTGAAGTAAACAAAACCTTTTTGTAAATGCATCATTGTGTCAAATATTTTGTCATGAATTCATTTTAAGTAATATAAAGTTGAATGAGATGTATTATTTTTAGGAAAATTTCACTGGATGTACTTCTCTTTAGAATGATTTTAATCTGTTCATTCATCTGTTATTTCTATCATTATAACAATCATCATCATTATTGGTGGAAATCAATATTCTATCTTCTCAAGCATGTTTTATTTTTAGACATTGTTTGTCATTGGAAATATCAGAAAGAAAGTACTTTAGTCATAGTCTATTAGTATTCCATGATAATTTACTTTGTATTAAATTATTATGAAATACCAATAGAGGAAATAGAGGATATTCAGATATTGGAATTTCTTATATTTTCAAAAGCAACAATTATAAATATGATAGACAATTACATGTACTATAGTTATTTATATTATATAGCATAGATAAAAAAACAGATACATGCATCACTTATGCATGAATATATCAGGTGCACTTAACTATGTGGATGAATTTTTATGATTTAAATATATGTAAATCATATAGAATGATTGGGAATTAATCCTGAAAATAATATATCCAATTGTCTTTAATTCTAGAGATAAATGTACAAGAGAAGGATTAATATTTGAAATTGAATAGTGTATCCAAACTTTTTTACTTGAGATCAAAAATCACATCTTTATTAGTATAATTAGGATTATTTATTTATTTAGCACTTTTAAATGTGAAAATATAAAATATTTTAAATAAAAAAAATGAACTTTATTTCTGATGATAACAATTAACAACAAATCTGTTATGTAACAGTACAGAAGAACTTTGATTAATGGTATTAATTTGAATATAGGAATTATTTTTTAATGATTTAATTCATTTCAAGATAATCAGAAGTTGATCTTTTCATTTTAATTAATATAAATTATGTTTTAATCATGTAATTTGTTTATTATTAACAAAACTCATAGATAAAAAAATTGTATATTTAGAGAATAAAATAATTACAGGAGATCTCCAATTTACAATGATATGTACTTAAAACTGATTACCACCATCAATGACTTTACAATAATGGCAGCCAATCAACTGGATGGCCAAGTTGTTGCCAAGATGGAAGTGTATTTCCACCATACAGTATTCATATTTATTTTAGGTCTCATTCCTCCAAGTATTTTATGTATCCGGCTACTATTCAACCCCATCCTAAATAAATGGAAGCATGGAATTTAGATTCCATGTTTTTGATAGATCCAGCCCAGGCATTGATTCGTCTACTGTGTAGTCCTACTGGCTCTACCATAGAAGTGGACAGTTTGTGGGTGGATCTGGAATACATATCATTATGTAATAGTCAGCCAATGATTAGGAAGAAGCATTAAAAAAAATATTTACTTATATTTGATAGAAACTTGGTTAGGTGAATTTGAATTAGCTGCTAATGGATACTTTTGATAGTGGCCACTTTTAGAGCCTCCTCACAAATTGTCTAACATATATTGTGGGATCAAGTGAAAAGCTGAAGGATGGGGTTCAATAAGCTTGGCTGAGTATGGATCCTTCATGAAAAAGCTATATGAGACTTGGAATTGAACTCAAATTTTTAAAGATGGTAAATGACTGTTTTACCATGCTAGTCTACTAAGTACTGGCACTTGGAAAATAAACATTTTATCTTTGCTTTTATATTGTTTTCTGTAGTTTTACAGATATAAAGTTTCAGTAGGCATGGAGTACACAATTTCCTTGTTTTAAATAATAAACAATATTTATTTGACATTACTATGCATACTGAATATTTTGAGTTGTGTGGTTAGGGAACATAATCTCCATTTATAACATTACATCTAGGGAAAATCATGTTCTGAGTTATGACTGATTCAAGCTACAATTGAAATATTTGAATGCAACTCAATTGTAAGTTGGAGACTTGTATTTATTTAGTTTATGATGATAAATAGTTTAAGTGAACTGAAAAGCAAGATAGGTGAACTCCAAATGCTCATAAAAGAATTCCATTGATTAATTTAAATTATACCATGCCAAAATCATTTAGGAGGGTTCTAACTGACTGAAATTAGTATTTAAAAATATTGTTGTTAATCAAAACAATGGATTATCTTTAAGAGATGGATTATCAATCAAGGTTCCACAATACATATATTAATTAAGATTATGGTTTCTCCAAATTGTCATGATGCTGAATAGTTAATATTCATAACAACAAAAATAATTAAATGATGTTACCAAATATTACTTATTTGCCTGGCAATACTCATTGTGATTGCATAAATACAAGAACCACACAGTAACCTGAAATCAAGAGTATAAAGTCAGAGTTTTAATTTTCCCAAAAAGTTGTTTCTCCATGAACCCAAATATAAATGATTTTCATATTCCAAGACTTCAGATACATAAGTCATTTTTCCATCAGGAGAATGAAGACTCTTTATTACTTGTCCTTTATCATCTGATTCAATTATCATACCATAACTAGGAATCATTGGCAGGAAAATGTGACCAGTTTCAATCTAAGAAACAAAAAATTTATTATTATGTATTAATTTTATATAAAAAACAAATTTTATTTACAATAGATTGACATTGGTTAATCAAACTAAATAATTTAAATGTAATTGAAAATCAGTGAAACATTGGAATATAGACATACCTTACAATTACAGCATTTATGTTCCAGATCATAACTATAAAGTGAATCATCATTTTTCATTTATTAGTGTATATAAAAGCCTAAAAATATATTTACGTTAATCATTCATTAAGTCCAATCAGTGGTGCCAGACCTAAAAAACTCAACTAGATGGCCATGGTAAAGCATTTGCTTTTCATTTTGGAGAATCCAGGGTCAATTCTGGCTCGCAAATTTCCAGTTTTTCAAGATTGGAAAGCACTGTATTAGTAAATTGCTGTAAAGTATGCTTTACAGGCTTCACTGATACAATTAGGATTTGTCAGTTTTTAAAAACCAGCTTCAAAAACCAGTTCTTTGGGATAAATTTGTAAAATTCAAAAATTGGTTTTCAAATTTAAAAAAACCAGTCTTAGATACAGTGGGTGATCGGTTAACGAACAGTTTGGATAACGAACACTTCACAGAACAAATTGTGAGACCCGCGGACTGACAGAATGACAGGTCAGCCCGATGGCTGCGTGGTGAAGCTGTGGTTTAACATTCTGAGGATCTGGGGGTCCCACTCCTCCAATTTTTCTGGAGGGATCTGGGCCCAGCCCATTGAAACCCATTCTTCCGGTTGACTCCATCATGGGTGTTGGTCAGCGTGTGATGATGGCGGCTCTATTAGTGGCTGCCTCCAGATAAAAATATTCCATGAGGATATTTCGGCTTAACTAACCTAACGAAATAACAGGCTTAGGCCTTGCACGCTCATGGACTTATGGGTAAGGATGGAAGAACAGTAATTTTTCCCGATTAAAATAAACTTGGAGACAACGTAAAACAAATCAAAGAAGGTAAGAGAAAGATTTTACAATTTTTTGGTCTTAGAATGGCACATCACCAGGTTGAAGTCAATAAGCTTGGGGATCTTTACAGCAACAATGTTTATAGTTTGAGGTCAATAGGCTTGGGGGATCTCTACCACGACAATGCTATTAATCACATTGAGGTCAATAGGCTTGGGGGATCTCTACCACGACAATGCTATTAATCACAAGATCAATAGGCTTAGGGGATCTCTACCATGACAATGCTATTAATCACCAATAGGCTTGGGGATCTTGCCACGACAATGCTATTAATCACTTCCAAAAAATCCTGAAGAAGAGAGAAACTATCCCGACAGTGCTATTAATCACTTCCGAAAAATCCTGAAGGAGAGAGAAAATCACTACAATGCTATTAATCACTTCCGAAAAATCCTGAAGGAGAGAGAAAAGCGCGATGCTATTAATCACTTCCGAAAAATCCTGAAGGAGAGAGAAAAGCACATGACAATGCTATTAATCCACTTCCAAAAAATCCTGAAGGAGAGAGAAAAGCAATGATATTGGACAGATTCTTTATCGGAAAAAAAACGATAAAAATGCAAGATTATGTATGTATATATTATTGTATGCTTTACATATATTAATTATATGTAATATTGTTATTACATATAAATAAACGTAGTAAGAAATTGTATATTTTTTTATTTATGTTTTTTTGGATCTTCAAGAACAAATTAATCAAATTCCCATAAAAACCTATGGTAAATCAATGATCGGTTAATGAACAATTTGGATAATGCACATTATCTTGGAATGGATTATGTTCGTTAGAACAATTTGGATAACGAACATTTTCTTGGAACGAATTATGTTCATTAACCGATCACCCTCTGTATATATATATATATCGAACAATTCGGATAAAAAATATTATCTTGGAATGGATTATGTTCGTTAACTGATTGCCCACTGTACTAAAATTAATATAAAAACTTAATTATTTAATTAAAAATGTTAAAATTTTGACTTAAAATTGCTTTAATAAATAAAATTGCAATAAACTTTTGCTGTATTTGCAAAATCCACAAAACATTTCAACAAAGAAATCTAGTGTATTTCCACTAGTTTCAAAACTCAATATTATTAAAGTTATCTGGAAAAATATTGTCTAGAATATATCCAAATTCTGGTATTGATCTTTAACCTGATGATGAATATATCGGGTTAAAGATCCATACAACTCTAATAGAAGTCATGGAAAATCAGTTCATAAGATTCTTGAGGAACCTCAAGAAATGATATCAAATCCAAAGACACTGAAGGCTGAATATTCAGTATTTGAAACAACCAATAAATGAACAAAGAATTTAAATTTATTATCTGATATTTTGAAAACAATAAAATCAAAGTTCAGTAGCCAGTGAGAGAGTTTTATATTTCAGGAAATTTTGTATCTAGAATAAGAACAAGGTTAAGTAATCATTCTGTGGACATTTTATGTTTTTTGAAATTATATTTTCTGAAGAAAATTACTAAATTTTTATTTCATTTAGTAATTTTCTTCAGAAAATATGATTTAATTTTTTTGTTGTAATTTTTATAGTTCTATAAATATATAAATAAACTGAAAAAATTTAAAATAGATATAAATATTTTTTGCTGTTTTAATTATATTTTGTTTTTCTTTTTTTGGAGAAAATTTGAAAACTGGTTAAAACCGATTTTTGTATAAGCCCTAAATACAATGTATTGTATTTTCTTGCTATACGGGTGAAGAAAAACTTCGTTGTAAAATTTTGTGTACTGATAGAGGACCTTGAAACAAATCAAAAATCTTCAATGAATATATAGTCTAAATAGTACCATTTTTGAGTTATAATCCTTTATTACCATTGAGTACACAAAGCATCATGATGCGTGGCATTGCCAAGACGCATTGCATTGCGTCACTCGCCTTCTTAATACCCAGTAGTAAGTAGGAGACTGACACAATGTGATGTGAAGCTCTGTGTACTCAATGGTAATTGCCTAGCTTTAAAGGATTATGACTCAAAAATGGTGCCATTTAGACTATATGTTCATTAAACATTTTTGACTTGTTTCGAGGTCCCCTTGTTTCAGTATACAAAATTTTACGATGAAGTTTTTCTTCACCATGTATATTTAAATGATTTATTAACAAAATGTAATATCTTTAAAATACTTCTCATTTTTTAATTCAAGATTAAAATAAAATAACCAAATACTATTCAAATAAATCAAGCATTATTAATTTCAAAACAACTGAAATTAGTCATAGATATAGAGACGCATTAACTGTTAGTTGATAAATTAAACCAAAACTATAAATTTTATTATTTGTCTCCAACCAGAATTGAATTGTTAGTCAATATATATATATTAAAATTAGGCCAGTGTGGCTCTATCACTAATTTTAATAGTATTACTAATTTGGAAATAAGAGTTATTTGTAGAGATGTGCAGACTATTTGAAACTTGAATTACACTGAGTTTTAAAAATTAACTAACAAAACTCGACCCGGCTCAAAAATTTTGAACTGAAGTATAATCCATATAATCTAGCACTTTCTATAATTTGATATTTTCTAATCCAGTAGAACAAAATTATCTAAGTCCAGAACTGAAAAACATTAAAAACTCACTTATTAAGACTAAAACATAATAAGAACAGCTAACTTCATTTTCTGATTGACAATGACTAAATATATTCACTACTGTAGGAGATCAAATATTCTAACTGAAAGTTGAATTTCACAGGTTAATGCAATAAATGTATATATTGCATTATGTAATAAAGTATTAGTTTCAATACAAGAAGAAATTCTGAATTAAAAAAAATTTATGAAATTTGTTCATAAGTAAAGAAACAATGTGTATTAAAATGAAAAGCATAATACTAAATTAAACATAAAAAGTCTTTTCTTGTATAAATTTACAAACGTTTAAACAATATGGTTTAATGCTTGTAAATAATAACCATGATGCTTATATTGCATGCATGTCCTTGTAAAAGCTTCCTATTTACATGGCTGTAAATAGGAAGCTTTTTTATTTTCACAAATGATTTCAATATTACTGAGAAGCTTATCTAAGTTGTCAACCATAAACAACTGAGATAGATTCTCAATAGAATCAAAAATGTTTGTGTATCTTTACATTTGATGTTTGTTTTTTACATGGAGATTATTGTTGATATACAAACAACCAGACCATAATATGATTCACTTCAAATCTTTTTAAAATAAAAGATTTCAGTTTTAAATAATAATAAATAAATAAATAAATAAATTACATTAGTAAGAATGTACAGTAAAATCTTACTGAATATATTTATTGTTTAACTTCTCTTACTGAAAATCTGAATAAAGGTATATTATTTTAGTTTTGAGCCTCATGCAGGTTTTTCTGTGTATAAAAAAAATGTAATCTAGAATCAATATCAAAAATGCTCATATTATATTCTTGTGTGTTCTATTAAAAAGAAACATAGTAGAAAGTTTAACTGTGATTTATATTCATGGCAATAATTGCTAAACTAGAATCCATTTTACACATTCATAAGATTTTTCTGAAGGCAACATTTTTGAATATCTGGCTAACTAAGCATAGAATAATTAGATAACTTTTCTTATGAGTTGCAGTTGGCATCAAAGGTAGAATCCACAATTAAATAACTCTTGAGATGCAGGTAATTCTACTTATAATTTCTGATTTTTTCCCCTTCTATATTTACAAACAATATTTTTATACAAGATTTTAAAAGATATCTTATATAGAAATAAAGTTTTATGATAACATATGTAAATTTACAAACCATCATATAATAGAAATGTGTCTAAAGTTAATTAATTAATAATATTACTTAATAATCTGCAATTGTTTCTTGAAGTGCATATATTTTTAATACTCCTGGTTAAATTATAAAATGGACATATAATGCAACTTTTCATTTTATAGCTATTTTTTTGTACATATGTGAATTACTTTCTTATCCCTCAGTTATGATGAACCAAAAAATAATGCACAGAGCAGAAAATGTGAAATAGAACTTTTGTGATTTGTACTATACTAGAGGTTTTTGTGGGTCAATCTAATCCCTTACACAAGTTTTTTACTGGCCCCAACTAGTGAAGTTTAAAATAATAATGAAGACAAAGTAAGAAATAAAATAGTAAAAAGAAATTAAAAAATGAGAAAATTATAGCTTAAAGCAGTGCTTCTCAAAGTGTGGGTCGTGACCCCATATGGAGTCATGTAACAAAATTTGGGGTTGCAGAAAATTTAGCAAATGTTTTAATTCATATTCTAGTTTATATACCTCTATACCCATGATCGCAAAAATATTTTCTTGGGTAAATGGGGTTGCCAAGTAGAAAACTTTGAGAAGTGCTGACTTAAACAATAGAATGATGAAAAATAATGATCACAATTTAAAGCAGAGATTTGTAACAATCATTTGAAGAGAGACATCAATTGGAATTTAGAATCAGAGGTAACAATTGTTATTGTGCATATTACTTTTTGTACTTTTTCAAACAGTGAATATTGCCCACTTCTCAATATAACTATTAACATGACTTATTAATGCAGCAAAACATTTTTAAAATTCATTTGCACTATGTACAAATCCTATCCAATGCAAAAGTTTTGATTTTAATAATAAGTTTGACATTAAATTTTTTTTATGACTAACAATATTAGTTTGCAAACACACAGAGAGACAATAATTTGCATTCCTTTGATATCGTGTGTTGCATGCACTCCAAAGACTATAAACTCTTTTAGTGCCCTTAAAAGATCATGATTTATAGAGCTCACATCTAGCAACTAATCAGAAATTTGTATCATATTGCAAAATTATCAATAATATCTACATTAATGATACTGTTAACTGTCTAGTGATAAAAACTATTTTGAAAATTGTTTATATTATCTTTTCTCTATGTTGTATTCATATGTCAATACAACATAGAGGACACACAACATACAGTTACTATACAAGTATTACTACAAAAGTGTACAGTTATTATACAAAGTTTGTATATATATGTATACAAACTTTGTATAATAACTGTACACTGTGTAGTAACAATATAATAAATTAAGGACCAAATTGCAGAAAACTTTTTTTAATTTTTCAAGTTTGTTTATAATCTTATATATTATGGCTTTCTTAATCTTCTTGGTAAAATTCAAATAAACACACCTATTAGGATATTATAAATTAAACTGCTTATGTTTATTAATTATCAACTTCAAACGAAGAACTTTATAGCAGTAAACTTAATAAATATTTTTATTTAGCGAAGTACTTTCAGCTATTTGCCATCTTTAGCATTTTATAAAAACATACAGAACAACTTGAAATATTAATTGAAGATTGTTGTTAGTTTTTACAAAAATAGTTTTAAAAAATGAACTTTCTACTAGGGCTTAATAATCAAATACTTCTGATTAATTAGAATAATACAGAAATTAATTTCCCAAATAATTTACAAAATATTCAAAAGTAATCTGAATTATGGACAATATGCATTTAATATTAAAAAATAAATAAATTTTTTACATACATATATTCAAATGTTCTATTGTTTATTGGAAAAGGAAATAATTTAATGGAAATAATCAAATTTCTTATTACAAAATTTGTAACTTTAATTGAATATAATTCATGCCAAATAAACCCTTGATGATTATAACTGAATTTTAATAATATGAAATAATTTTGACTAATGTTAGTGGTGCTATCTATGAATGAATAGCTGAATTAGGATTTTAAACTACCGGTAATTTATCTTAAGAAAAAACTTGTCTTGGCCCAGGATCAAACAGGGGATTTCAAGCTGATATCCTAGCCACTAAACCATTGAGGTCAGATGTTATATTAGTTGTTTAGACGTTATTATTAATCAAATCACAGTCCTTCAATGGTCTTGGCATGATGAAATCCCATCAGAATATTTCTGTTGGTTGAATCTGACATCAATGATTAAATCCTAAATTAATAATAATAATAATAATAATGTCTGAAAAATCAACTTGCAGGTGACCTCAGTGGACTAGCTGTTAGAAATCCAGGGTGTTTTTAAGTTAGGAGTTTGGATGACTATGTCAGGACAAGTTTCATTTTCAAATAAGTATTAAAATTGGGTGTTATTAAAACGCTATAAAAATAAATTGAAATGCAAAAAGTTTAATTCAAGAATATCACTTAAAAAATTGAAAATGCTAATATAATTAATCATTTTGTTTTATGTGTAATGCTATAAAAATATTATTATTACAATAAAAAGAAAATAAAATGAAACAAAAATAAACATTTTTGCCACTAAATCCTGCACTATGAAATAAAAATTTCCACTTGAATTTTAATATTTGCCACTTGGATTTAATGTTTGCTACTTTGATATAAAATTTTTCACTTTGATTTAATATTTGACATAGTCTATAATGCTGCGTATGATTCACCACGGTCATTCGTGCTTCATATTTTACCAGAGAATGGATTCAAACAAATTGTAACTAGTTTAAAGGCATTTGTAATGTTACTCCTAGCACTAATAATGCCTTAGAAGGTTTCAATAAGGTGATTAACAAGAAAATACATTAAGAGAGCGATTACCAGTATCTCATTTCATAACTTTAATTTTTGAATACATTAAGCAATGATCTGAAAATTATAGTAATGGTTTGAAGATATTTAAAACATAATCAACTGTAATACTAGATGTTTGGACAAATGCCTACAATTGATTTAAAATGAAGAAATAGATAATATGTATATCGTCATCAAATACAAGTACTTATACATTTCCTTCAAAAAAAATTGAAACATTTAAAAGATAAAAGTTGATTCATTTGAAACATTTGATGAATTTAAATTTAATTCATTCAGTAGCTATAATGTCATTTTTCCTAATGATGATAACTTCTTGGCTGCATAGTGTGATTGTCTGGTATTTTTCAAAAATATATCTGCAAACATATGGTAGGAATAAGTATTAGGCTGAAGAAGCTTTTTCACATTTCATTTAAATAAGCAAAACAGTAATTCTTGACATAATAGTATTACCTATCTAATATAAATTAATAATACAGTGGTACCTTGACTTACGAATTTTTATACAATATACAAACTTTTTGAGATACAAACTTTTTCATATCCCACTTTGGCCTCTAGATACGAACTTATTCTCGAGATACGAACCAAGATGCTTTTTAATATTATATTTGTAAAGTATTTTCTATAAGTTTCATATAAAAATATCTCAATTATCTTTTGAAATATGCACATATAATTGATTTGTGAATAAGTGGTCTTTATAATTGATATTATTGATAAAGACCACTTATTCTTAATAATATTAAAAATCTACGTAATAATTACTAGTTATACGGAATTCTTTGTTAACTAATTTTTAATTTGTTTCTAAATCTAGGAACAGATTAATTGATTTCCCATAAGATAAAATGGAAAACTGGGTTTCGAGATACGAACTTTTTGAGTTACTAACCACAGCCAGGAACGAATTAAGTTCATAAGTGGAGGTACCACTGTAATTCCTTATATACAATAATTACATGTAATAAAGAATGACAAATGGCATCAAATATTAAATCAAAGTCATAAATAATAAACTCAAGGGACAAATAGTATATCCATGTGGCAATTAACAAATATTAAATTGAAGTGACAAATATGAAATCCAAGTGGCAAATATTAAATTGAAGTGATAATTTTTAAAACAAAGGGGAGGTATACAAGTGACAAAAAAAATATTTTATAACAATTTAAACTCATTAAAATTTCTTTATATGAAACCAAGCCTACTAATAGGAAATAATTGTAATTATTATTTCCTGATAGTAGGCTTGATTTTATATAATTTTATAGTCCAGGAATACGATAAGTATAGATTAAAATTTCTAGTTTAATTATTAATCAATAGATGAAATCACATGATCAGTCATTAATTTCATTTATTTCTAAATTAATTTATAATGTTAGGATTATTTAGTTAGTACAGTGGTGCCTTGAATTCGACATCCTGCAATTCGACATTTGAGTTTCACAGGTTTGCGCATGCGCATGCATGGAATTGTGTGATGTCCTCGAGATACGAACCAAGATGCTTTTTAATATTATATTTGTAAAGTATTTTCTATAAGTTTCATATAAAAATATCTCAATTATCTTTTGAAATATGCACATATAATTGATTTGTGAATAAGTGGTCTTTATAATTGATATTATTGATAAAGACCACTTATTCTTAATAATATTAAAAATCTACGTAATAATTACTAGTTATACGGAATTCTTTGTTAACTAATTTTTAATTTGTTTCTAAATCTAGGAACAGATTAATTGATTTCCCATAAGATAAAATGGAAAACTGGGTTTCGAGATACGAACTTTTTGAGTTACTAACCACAGCCAGGAACGAATTAAGTTCATAAGTGGAGGTACCACTGTAATTCCTTATATACAATAATTACATGTAATAAAGAATGACAAATGGCATCAAATATTAAATCAAAGTCATAAATAATAAACTCAAGGGAGTATAACTTTGATATAAAAGATGCATTGTTGTCATAGATATTGATATAGCCACAAGTATATAAACTGTGAGGAAATGTTTATAAAATTGTTAAAATACCATTTTTTGTAAAAATGTTTTTAAGACGAATTAGTGATGAATTGTGAGGCACTACTGTATTTGGTTATTATTAGATGATGATGATGATGATAAATAAATAAATTCTCTTAACAATCAGTGATCAAATTATATCAAAAAGAATTTTGTGAAAATTTTAAAAATTGCATGTAAATTATTATTTTAAAATTTAGATTAACTGAAATTCTTAATAAAACAGGAATTTATTTAGACTATATATTATAATATAATATGATTGTTAATAGAATATTTTTTTATCTGAAGAGAAAACAATTATAAATTTGTTTTGAATAAGCAAGTATTTTTACAAGAAAATAAAATAAATTACATCTTACCTCAAAGGCAAATGTTTTGAATTTTTCTGAATATAAAAATTGAGAAATAGTTCTAAATATAAATCCAGTCAAATTCAATAATTGAATAAATATTTTTTTCAGTATAGGATATTGAGAAGTTAAATCCATTAAATTTCTATTGGATGCATTTCTACCAGATGATAATCCTATCCAATAACTTTGTCTTGTCCCGTAACTCAAATTATCTGGTTCACCTGGTAAGCCATCCATGAATATTTCCAACTTTTGTGGTGAATTTTCATTCAGATTATATCTGTTTCAAATAATAAATAATTTAAAATTATAGTTATTTTATGATTTAATATCAAATAACATTTTATCAATTATTAATATTATGATTGAAAATAAAGACTTATAAGTATATTGTGGTTACATTTCATTTGAATTTGAAATATTGAAATTAGAAAATCATTTGTTTTGTTCTTTTTTAGTATATTTAAACATTTTTTTAAGTTATATACAATATAAATAATATGCTGGTATAATTTTTGTATTCACAGAACTCCTGATTTTCAAAAATTAAATTTCAGAAAAATTATTGTTTTTTAGAAATACATTTAGGAATATCTATTTTATAAGTTTTCATAATGAAAGATTTAAATAAGCTGGATAATCTACATTAATAAATATTAATCTAAATTTTTTTCTGTAATAAAATTTCATATATGACTGACTAATATACAAATTATTTCTAATCATAAATTTTTATGTATAATTTAAAATTAAATGAATTTTCTCATAAAATTGATTTTACTTCTTAATTATCTAATTAAATAAATTGCTAAACAGAAAATCTGATCTTTCACAGTTTTGTTATATATGTTCTCTAGAATCCTGATTTGCAATGTGAATATATCAGATATTTACAAAAAATGCAACAAGTGAATGTAAAATTGGAAAAATATTTTCACTAAAAATCTATTGAAACACTAACAATAAATTTTTAAACTATATGCTTGAACATCATTTCACTATTAAAATAGTGAATTAAGACATATTTATCATCTTCATTTAATATGTATTAACTCTATTTCAAAAACTTGAATAATGAATGAATAATAAATTTTCTAAAAAGTAAAAAGTTAAAAAAGAGCATTTAATTATTTAAATTTTTTCTGTTTTATATTTTATTTCAACAACTTGTTTAGCTGTTCATTATTTATCATTTTTTAAACAAAATATTATATAAATAATCCATTATTTCAATGAAATATAATTCAATTTATATTTAACAGATCAACTTTCTGGTATATTCTCAGCACAAATATCAAAAATTATTTATGCCAATGTCCAACATCTAGTATTAATACTGTATTAGATAGTATTAGTGCTAGATATTGAAACCTGGCATTAAACTACCATATTTGTATTATTCATTAATACATAAATAATATTTAGAGGAGCTTTTGATTTATGTAAAAAAATCTGATATGAATGCAAAATAATTTAAAAGCCATTTTCATAATTTAGTACACAATACTATATAGTAAGTTCTAACTGATGTTAGATATATATGAATGTGTAAGATTTTTATTTTTATTAAATTTCCATAAAACATGAATGAAAAATTCATTAAGCAATTTATTTTTTATAAAAGTATTACTTATGTCCTTAAATTTTCTTATCTATGCATTCATATTTAAAGTATGCTTATAAATTTCATTTGCTTATTCATTTGTTAGTATATACTTATATGCATATATCAAATTTAAGCATTGTTGAACTTCTGCATTTTGAATTTATATTAATTTAATTTAATTTATGCAAAAGTTTTTGGATGAATTAACTGCATAAGTCAACGGCCTACTATACTACAAATTTATGCAGTAGTAGTATAACTATTGATGGCAAAGTTTTCATACAGTATAATAGCTATTATAGTATAATGTAAATTGGATATGTGTATTTTATTATGATGATTATATTTCCTATATTGTAGACTTTTCTGGAAACCCTGTATTATATACAAGGTTTCCAGAAAAATCCTTATGCATCCTTTTAACTTTCAGTTGAAGTGTTCTAGCAATTCAGAAGCAGGTCTACATATAGAAACGGGACTATGATTGAAAATGATTGCAGCACTTCTGACAGTGTATTGACGACCTAAAAAGCCTATTTGAAAAATAAGCAAGATTGTAATTAAAAATTTTTTCCTAAGATGTAGGCATTCTTTAATTCAGTGCTTCTCAAAGTGTGGATCGCGACCCCATATGGAGTTGTGCAACAAAATTCAGGGGTCGCAAAAATTTTAACTAATGTTTTAATTCATATTCCTAGTTTATATAACTCTTTATCCAGGGTTGCAAAAATATTTTCTCGGGTAAAAGGGGTCGCCAAATGGAAAAGTTTGAGAAGTGCTGCTTTAATTAATACTGAAAAACATGTAGTTTGCATAAAATTTGAAAGCAGGCAATAAAAATGAGGTAAATGAAAAGTGATCATTATTGAAATTCTTCATCCATTATTTGAAAGAAAAAAGTGAGAAATATGCAAATAGTCTACTACAGATACTGTTTAAAATGCCCACTATCAGATGCAATACACATTTGAACATGAGACAAAAGATTTTCTTGTGCATGATGTAGCATTGTAAGAATTATGTTTCTGCAAGCTGTGGTGATGCAGTTTTAGGTCTTGCATGATTATTGGCTGCATTGCATAAACCTATTCCTTTACAAGAGAAATCAAAGATTTCTTACTCTTGTCATGATGCAGATGTGCTACAGATCTGAAATTTAGTCCTCCATTTCTTCCTTCTCCACATATTTATCTCCTAGGACCACACACTTCTCATGCCTGTGGAACAGGTGTGAAAAGTGTGTAGACCTAGTAGAATCTCATCTTTGTAGAAATCAGCAGATTTAGAAACAAGCCAGCTTTCCACAGCAATAATGATTTCCTCATCATGAAAGAAACTTTTTCCTCATAAATGTTTTTCATATTTTGAAACAGGAAGGAATCTGAATATGCCAGGTCAGGGATTATGGGGATGGACAAAAAAATGGCTGTTTCCACAATTCAGTATTCAGTGAATTATCAGTTAGTAGCAACACTCCTTTTGACAGCAAATCACATTTTTTTTTTTTCCTTGATATTGTCTTGTAACTTTATAGCAAGTTCTTGTAGTAAAGTCCATCATTGTTGATCTTTTTTGTAAGTAATCTGTTAATATGACAGCTTAATTAATCAATGAAAAGTATGTTTATGATGTAATTTGAAATGGAGGAAAATTCATTGATTACTAAAATAAAGGTTAGATATGATTATTTTAAGATTCATTGTTAGCTGTTCGTGATTTTGTGGGATATCTGAAAACTTAGTTTTGTTATATAAAATATTGAGGAACAAAGCTATGTATCTCAAATTTTTTGAAATTATTTGTTTTTACATTTATTTTTTGTAATAAAAGCAGTTTTATTAGAAATTACTTTTGTCTTCTTGAAATTATAAAAGCAGATGTGTTCATAATTATTTGGGACGGACCTTATTACTTTTTACCTTTTATATAATTTCTAAAACTTAAATGCCCAGCTGAAGAAATAATGATTCATCTAAAGAAAGAGCTTTGTTGGGAAAAAAAGCTTTTTGAAAATTTTGAATAATTAAATAAAATAATGGAAGAAATTTTTTGCAATTTATTATTTGCATTATTGTTAATACAGGCACAACATCAAAGATGAATTTCAAATCTTTTGCCTGACAGAGGATGATAGCAAAATGGATCTTGGGAAAATATTTTCCTTAATGATGGAAAATCAAGTTGTCCATGTAATAAGCAAAGTCCAATAAATTTGTTTAATTCTTCTGCATCAGTAGGTTTAAAACTGTGAGATCTTGAAATTTTAAGTTTAGGTAAAGATTGAAAAATTAACATTATACCAAAATTATTAATTGATTACAGCAATATTTTCATCTGACCAATCATTTTAAAAATTTCAAGTGGATTAACATCATTTTCTATGTTTAATTTTATATCAGTAGAATTTGTATCAAAATTAAAATTGGATATCTACTATGTCATTCATCCACTTATCTTCAGTATGATCAGGATTATCCTGTTGGTTTCCAAAATCTTCACTGGCAATAGCTTCAGTAGTATCTTGTGGACTTTCAACATCTTGTTGACTTTCAACATCTTGATTGACAATATTTTCAGTATTGTTATTCCCATTTTCCAATTATTTTCTACAGAAGATGCTTAAGTATCATTGCTGGATTTATCTTTATTTGATTTATAACTAGCATCATCTTCATTACTGCAAAATTCTGAACTACTAAAACAGGATAAATCTGAATAGAAGATGTCTTTGCTGAATTTTTTATAGAATTTGAATACTAAAACATCATTATCCCTATCCATGAATAATTCCAATTACTAATAATAAAATAACCAGTATAAGATATGATCATTCCTTGTACAGGTACTACTTTAATTACAAACATAATTCAAATGTAAATTTTGTTCATAATTCAAATATTATTGTCATTTGGTCCCAGAAACTACTGAAATAACTTTACATGCTTTGTTTTATAGTATAATTCAGAATTGTATCAATTAGAAGTTTCTTATTTCACATATTTAAATACACACATTAAAATAATCAAGATTTTTTTTAGTGTATGTATGTAGAATTGTTGTCATTTGAAATACTGCTGTAATAGGATAACTAACTGTGTAGTTTTATATAATATAAGCAACCCTCATATAACACAGTAGATAGGTTTCTAAAAATTGCCATGTTATATGAAAACTGGAACCAATACAAAAGTGAGTTATGTTTCAAAATCCATTAAAAACAAATAGCTTTCTTTAATTCTACATAAGAAACTTAATTTTTATTAAGAATATTAATAACACAAAACATAAAGAAACAAAAAATACATACATAAGATCCCAAAAATAATATACATAAAACAAAAAAAAAAAGTATGCAAACTTTGTAACATTCATTTAATAATTATATCTTCCTTACCACTGTTCATTTTAAAACAAGAATGTCTTTTCTTTTTAACAATATAAACTTCACTTTCTGAACTTTTTCTGCATTTAAAGTTTGTGTATCTTCTTGCTCTCTTTACAAATCTGTAATCTAACCCATTGTAAAACAATTGTTCCTTAATACAAACCCAAAAAAAATTCATATGTAAAAAAGTTTTTTCTATTTCACATTCCTCTATTGAAGAATAAAAATTTACTTTTTTATCCTAGAATTGAACATTTGGAACACAAAATTCTCAAATGGTTGACAATTAACTCAGTTTCAAAATTAATTCAATTAACTTAATTTTAAATCAAAATCAAAAATTAACTGCATATTGTTCCCTTATGGCAAACTAGAGAAATTGCATCTATGAATAATTTTAGCAAAGTATTTCCTAATGATTGCATTTGTGTGTATTGTGTATTCATAGTATGGATTTACAAAAATTAATGAAAATGTTTTGTGTTGTAGGAGAGTAAAATGTAATTTTTTAAATGTTTCTAAATGTGTTAAGTAAAAACTGTGTTGTAAAAATACTGTTTTATGAGGATTTCTGTAATTTTCTAATTGTGTTAGAGCAAAACACGATTAGAAAATTACAAAGGTTACCTATATTACGTTATACAACCTTATAATGTTATATAGGTAACCTTATAACACGTAAGTTACCTATATGTGTTATACAAAGGTTACCTATATTGGTTGTTAGAGCATTCTATTATCCTATTGTTTAAAATTATCAAAGAGTTTTTGAAATTTTGTGAAATTTGAAAATGAAATTTCATGTTTGTAACTAGAGAAATGCACACATTGCAATTTTGCTTCAATGCACAACCTAATAATCACATTTATGATTTGAAATCAAAAGTATGTTTTGTTAATAATTTACACCATTAAAAACTCATTTCTTATTGCAGTTTTATTTATTACTTTGCATTTATTATTTTTATTTACATGACTCTTGATTACCTGGATTGCAGATTAATCTCAGTTACAAGGAATCACAAGCACTTAAAGCAGTTGCGATTCCTTGTGTTTCTAGAAGCAGCAGAACTTGATAGTTTATAGTTAATCTTCAATCCAGATAATTGATCATCAAAACTGGAATTAAATTAAAATTACAAATATTGCAATAATTTCTTGTTTCCTTTTAAAAACAAATAAATTATAGAACATTTGAATTTATGTAAGTATGCAATTTATTTATTTTTTGAGTATTTTGCAGGTTATCCAGGGAATTGGTTATTTGTGGAAATTAATTTCCTGATTACCCTGGTTAATTGATTCTGATTCAAGTTCTGATAATGTACAGCTATTGTACTTTATTAACTGAAATTTTTAGTTTGATACTTTAATCATATAAAATATTTATAAATATAAATTAATATTAGAAAGAACCATAGTAGTACTCAATGCTATTATTGTAAGAGGTATTATTATTATAACAACATTTGAACTTTTTTCACATTCCTAAAAATTTACAGAAATTTTAAAATAAAATTTAAAATAGTTTGACTAATATAAGTTATTTGATAATTTATTAAATTATTATATATGCTAATTAAAATTTAAAATTACCAATCGCCTTGCCCACAGATCAGCAACATGTTGAAATAAAAATAATATATTATGCAATGAAAGAAAAATTGGTATGTGCTGTAAATAAAAAAGAAAAACTTGTGAAATTATTTAAAAATTCTTTAAATTTAATATAATTTTAAGTATTTTCTCTTATATATAAGAAATAATAAATTATTTTCACAAAATATTTTTTTTATTAAAGATAAAATATTCTACAGTTTATCTACTGCTAGGAATCACACAACCGCACTGGTCGACACCAATTCTCCAACTTTTCTTCTCCTACTCAACTCCTGTTCCCTCTCCTGCTCCATCTTCCCAGACCTCCCCTCTTAGTGGTGATGGACACACCCTTTTGTCACATTACAATCCCCAGCTTCAAAGATTCATCCCGAATTTGGAGTAGGTTTCTTACATGGTCTTCCTCTCTTTCTGATGGGTGCTGCCAGAACTTCATTTGATGCATCGATGTAAAGGATTAATGCACTTGAATGATAAATTCCAAGAGTTTACATTATTTAAACCATGATGAAGCTGGTCTATCAGTCTCTGGAAAGTTGCAGGTGCATTTCTGAGACCAAACAGCATGTGTAAGTAACAAAAAGTTCCAAATGGAATTATGAATGCAGTTTTATCTCTGTCCTTAATATTCACACTCACTTGATAGTATTCAGAATGTAAATCTAGTGTAGATAAAACAAATGTTCATTTCGTAGAATGAAGTAAATCATCCATGCGAGGCAGAGGATATGAATCACTAACTGTGATTGCGTTGAGTCATTGAAAATCAATGCATAATCTACTGTTGCCGTCTCTTTTGGGTACAAGGATAATGGGTGCAGCCCAAGTGGTTCACATGCCTCGATTATTTCTTTCTGAATTCCTTCAGAATCGGCTTTTCCTGGAGACATACAGTAAAGTGGTACCACCACAGGTTGATGTTCACCTGTGTTGATGAAATATTTGGCAAATGCTATTCCTCCCTTTCATCAAAGACCTCTTTGTTGATTTCAAATGCTTGGCTCAAATGGTTTTGATCTTCTATAGGCAGGAACTGTCCTCCTTTGGCATATAAAACATTTATGGTCGATAACAAGAGTCCTTCTAGCGAACATGGTCTATTATTTTCAAAACATATTTCATGGCAAGCATCAACAATATCAGAAAAATACCAAATTTGATTTGCTACATCCAGGGATAATCTTGCATCTGTAATAAAACCGATACCCAGCAAGGTTACATCGCATTCTTTTGAAAGTATGATGAAATTATAAAAAAAAACAAAAATCCAGGTTAATATGCTTTAATTTTGGTAAAAAAATGAATACTTTTAACGATAGAAAAATTACTTATTTACAGGTTTTTATTAACTTTTAATTAATGAAATATTGATATATTCAATTAAAACTGGTATCTATTGATATATATTTAATAATAATATTTCATTTTTTAAAAGTTTTTAATGAAAAATCAAAACATGTCATGAAAGTCAATTGACAGTTAAATCATATTGAGAGAGTGGTGTTATTCAGTATTACAGTGAATCAAATATTAGAGTCCATAGAAGCTTATTATAATCAAAATTGACTATAATTAAATAATTATGTCATAACTTAGATAGCATGGCAAACATACATGATTAAACAAATTATAAGCAGTCATAATATATGGCTAAAAAAATTATTGATATTGTACTAGTAATTGAATATTCTTTAAAAATATCCATCAAAAATATGAAATGAAATGCAGTTTCTAATTATGCCATAAGTTTATCGTAGTATGATAGCTAGGCTTACCATACATCCGGGATTAGCCCAGACAGTCCTGGTGTTTTAGTGCTGTCCAGGGTAATGTCCAGGATTGCAAAAATGTCCAGGGTTTGAGATTTTTATGACTGGCGAGGATTTTTTTAAATTTTAGACCAATATGTTCGACATCACGTTTTTAAACATTATCTTACGGCCGTGCATCTCTCAGATGACTTTGGAGCAAGCGCTGACGTCGATTTAACGGAGGCGTGGCTACTGGTCTTGCAACAACTTTTTACTTAGTCATTTGGCAACACAACAGGGGCAATGTGTTTATGTTGTTTTCGTGTGTGAAGTAACTCGTCTACACATTTTTGATCATTTTATCTCTATTTGTTTTTTGTCTCATCGTTTAGCAATGGGCAAAATAAAATGTGTTTTTAATGTTAACCTGCAACAGGAATAAAATTTTTGAAATTGTGTAATGACAGTAACAATGAACATGTTTATTGCACACTATATACTGGAGAATTTTCTGTTGCACATAAAGGAAAGGGTGATATTGAAGACCATGTGAAAACAGCTAAACATAGGAGTGCTATTAATGCTACTGCTTCAGAAAACATAAGAGATTTTGCAAAGTCGCGGATTAGAACGAATGGAATAAAATTAATTCTAACTAAGCCTAACGGAACTGTGATAAAATTTTCTCTCTCAACAAACATAAAATAATGTAACTTTTCATTATTTCAGTAAGTCTTTTTAATAGCAATCCATTAATAATGGGAATACAAACAATATAATTATGATAATATAACGTAATTGTTTATTAATTTGAAATATCTCATTAATAAGGTGACCAAACGTACTCCTTTAGGGAGTTTTGTACTCCATTTTTGTGAAGCATATTCCTTTTAAAACCTGTACTCCTTTTGTACTCCATTGCATTATTTTGTACTCCTTTATATTCCAAAAAACATAAAAACTATAACGATTATTATACATTAAGTTAAAATTATTGATTGAATGTGCACTATGTTGTCCCGGCACTAATGCAGCTGTAGAGAGAGTATTTTCACTTGGTAATGATTACTGGAGCAGTGAAAAATCGCAAATAACTGTAAAAATGCTAGCTGCAGTTTTAATGGTTAAATTCAACAAGGGAATGCAAATTGTTCTGACGTGTGTGCACTATTGGAAGAAAATTCAGAATTATCCAGAAAAATTCAAAAAACATAAAAATATGATTTCAATAAGTCATATAAATTTAAAATATTAGAATTACTATTCATTTTCATATTCTTTTAAAAATAAATATAATCGATTGAAGAAGACTCAGTTTTTTTTCCACAAACACAATCACTATATCCAGTGAAAAATGAAGATGACCAATTATTTGTCATCTTAATACAAGACCTGAAAAAAAAAGGTCAGGTGCGTTCCAATCCTCAACAGACTAATCAGTGATGAGTAAAAAATCTCAGCAAATCGTTCCAAAATACAACATCCCAATCAGTGATGAGCTCATCAAATGGTCATCGCAGTAATCGCTTTTGAAAGGTAGTGAGACTGATGACACCGGTTTACACCGTTTATCCAACGTTGCGGAAAAAGTAGTTCCTACTAGATGATAAGATTTTAAAAGTTAGAGTATGTTATAAATCATTATCATCATTGCTGTTTACTGGCAAATAAATTTTAGTGCTTTCTAATGACGCTAATGAAGTTTAACATTCATTATTGTCTTCATCATAATGTTAGCTGCCATCTTATCTCCATACTGAACAAGTTGTTCCAGAAACATACTGATGTTGAGTTATTTCTGACGTCAAAACAGAATAATCACTGATGACTTACTGTTGAGGTTTGGAACTCACCCGTCATTCAGCTCTCGACTCAGAAATATTTGGACAGTTTTGAGGGGCAATCTCGGGCGGCCGGCATACTCCTTTTGTGCCAAAAATAGTTGGTCACCTTATCATTAATAGCTCATATTTATTGAATTAACATAAAAATCAACAGTAAAAGTAGAAAAACCAAGAAATAGTATTAGCAATATAATTAATAAATCTTGTTTAAATACTGTTTTCTTAATATATCATAAGCACAAAATATTAATTAATCAGTCTTCAGCACTTGATTAAGCAAAAAAAATTATAACAAATACCAATATTTGAATGAAGGGGATATTGTTACCTTTGACATAGTGGAAAAGAAACACAGTAACTTTAAATGAATGAGGCAGGATAAAAATGTGAAATGCTTTTATAGTGTATTTCAATAATATACTTTGTGCTAAATATGCATTATATACTTTTGCTTCTTATTATAATTATTAATTAATTAGTATTATTGAAATAAAAAAATTATTATACAAAGTATATTATTGAAATACACTATAAAAGCATTTCACATTTTTATCCTGCCTCATTCATTTAAAGTTACTGTGTTTCTTTTCCACTATGTCAAAGGTAACAATATCCCCTTCATTCAAATATTGGTATTTGTTTTTAGAACAAAGTATTGTTCTCATATTGTATTGTCATTCATTCTCTAATACATTCCTAAATTCAGTAAGTAGTTTTAAATTTTGTACTTAATCTTCAATTAAAATGCTTTATAAATCCTTAAAGAGTGTACTTGAACTTGATCAGTGAAACAAAGAAAACATTGAACAAATGCAAGATCTTTAGCATCTTTCAATAGAACAAGCACAATATGAGTAGAGAAAGTCATTTGCATTGAAAGATTGGGAAAGGATAAGTTTGACACACAGAAATTACAAGTGGAAGATTTTCTAATAAAAATGATACTTGAAATTATGTGAAAAGAACAAAGCTAAAATCTATCAAAACTTTCCAGTTTCAATGAAAACAAGTTTCCTGAAATGCCACAGGTGTATGAAATGACACAAACAGAAAAGTCAAGTCAGATTTAATTATTGATACAAACTAAATCTCAAAGGAGATATTCAAATTGAATTTAATCTGCCAAATTAATCTCTTGATAATTATAACCATTGGCAGAATTACAATCTGGACCCTGCAATGAGAGAGGCCCAAATCCTCTTTGTCTGTACTTTCTTTACCCTTTTTATAAATTAACAACATAATACAATAAAAATTAAATGTGCCATGAAAAGAGTAAAACATTCATTGAATCAGAGCAGTGAAGCAGTAGGAGCAATAGCAAAAAATATGAAAATGAAAGATGTGATTACAGATTATTCAAATTTAAAATCTAGGAGGAAGAATTTTAAATTTGCATAATCTAATCTAATTTGGATTGTGTAATCCCCTAAGTAATTGTTGAACCAATCATAATTCAACAATTACTTAGGGGATTACACAATCCAAATAACTCTAATTATCCAAATTTTCCCAAGTGATTTATTTTTGAATTAACTACCAAATTATACTATTAATCAAGCATTCAAGCAAGATAATTATTATATAATAATCTTGCTTGAATGCTTGCTCTCTTGAAATCTCTCAAAGCATATAATTAACGAGATAAAGCAGGTAATTAAAATATGCATAACTACCAAATTAATAATAATTAATTAATTTATGCTACAGTGCCACCATCTGTTATTTAATAATTGAACTTTAATTTTTACTAATTTCCTGAAATTAAAAATTACAGGAAATTAGCTAACTAAATAACAAATGGCACCACCTTAACCTAAATTTAAATAAATAATTATTAATCCAACAGATGGTGGCATCATAGCATAAATTAATTAATAATTATTTTTTGCAGTTAATTCAAAAATAAATCACTAGTAGAAATTTGGCTAGTTAGGGTTATAAAAATTTCTAGATAAAAATTTGTTTTTTTTTTTTTATGTTAAGAACCTGAATAATATTTTGTGGAGGGGCCAAAAATTTTAAGTTCTGACATTGATTACAACATGAATTTTAATAATTAGAAATAATTTAGACTAATGTTAGTGCCATCTTATAATTAATTATATACTAATAACTAAAAAGTAGTACCAAATCTTAATCTTCATTCTTCTAGGGGATTTACGCAATTCCAATGATTCTAAACAAGCCAAACTTCCCCCAGCGGTTATTTTTTGTATTAACTGCCAAATTAATAATTAATTTTAAATTTACGCTACGGTGCCACCATCTATCAGATTAATAATTAATAATTTAAATTTAGGCTAAGGTGGCGCCATCTATTATTTAATAATTGAACTTTAATTTTTTACTAATTTCCCGAAATTAAAAATTTGCCTTGGCCTGGAATCGAACCAGGGACTTCGGGTTACCGTCCCGACGCCTTACCAGCCAGACTACCAAGGCCATTGGAAATCTGCGGGAGCCTTGGTAGTCTAGCTGGTAAGGCATTGATTGGGACAGTAACCCGAAGTCCCTGGTTCGATTCCAAACCAAGGCAAATTTTTAATTTCGGGAAATTAGTAAAAAATTAAAGTTCAATTATTAAATAATAGATGGCGCCACCTTAGCCTAAATTTAAATTATTAATTATTAATCTGATAGATGGTGGCACCGTAGCATAAATTTAAAATTAATTATTAATTTGGCAGTTAATACAAAAAATAACCGCTGGGGGAAGTTTGGCTTGTTTAGAATCATTAAAAAGTAGTACCATCTATGAATTAATAATTGAATTAGAATTTTTAACTAATTTATCTGAAGAAAAATCTCTCTAAGCCTGGAGTGGAATTGAGGAACTTAAGGTTACCATCCTGATGTTTTAACTGCTAGACTATCAATAGGTTTGAAGAGTCAATACCTGATAAATTGATTCTTCAAACATTATAACAAATTTAGAATTTCTTAATCATAGACATCTGACTCCACCAATATTCCTGACCTGGCTTTTTAGCCAAAGATCCTCTATGGCACTAGCTAGGCAACACAGACCAGCATAGTCATCTTAACATAAACTTTATAATCTAAATTTCAAGGGAGATATTATTATTGTATCTAATCTACCAAATTATTTATAATTATTAAAATTACTGATTTATATTTAAATAGGACAAAGTTTTAGGTTTTTGTTAACAATAGAAAAATTATTATGACAATTTGCAAAAAAAAAATAAAGATCAAACAAAAAATGCTTTTTTAAAATCTGAAAATGAAAAATATTTGAACTAAAGAAATGACATCAATGCCATATTTACTTTCCTTAGGGCCCAAGATGCTGTTAAGTTATGGGGTCTTCAATCAGAGTAAGAATTCAAAAATATGCATATACTGTATAAATGCAATTAAATAGGACCAACTAAAAGATAATGGAGTGATATACTATGTTTATATTTTAAAGCAATTATGCTGTCATCACTTGATAGTGATGAGAAAAATAACCACAATACTCAATTATGAGTAAAGGCATATTATTTTAAGCTCAAATGAAGACAAAAACTGTTTTGAATTTTATTTATTTACTTAAATAGATTACATTTATTTAAGTAATATAATCAAGAATTTTAATTTGATCTTGATATTTATTATTGTAATTTTTTTAAAGTAAAATTTATAAGTTCTTTTTGTCTTTTAACTTTTTGTAAAAATTTAATTTTTAGGGCTCCCCTTCTATTTATGGGGCTCCAGGTTGGTGCCTTAAGTACTTGTACATAAAATATATTATGATATAACAATAAATAAATAACTAAGCCTTATTTCAAAGTAGAAAAAAGAGAGAGATAATTTATTATGGAAGTACTTTCAACTTCATTGAGTCATCATCAGCCATACATCATGTATTATACCATTAGTACAAGTGGAAGTTTATTTATACATTATTAAATATATTATGGAAGAATATATAGAAGAAATAGGTTTTATGTTTGACCTAATACTTGTATTTCTCAGGATAATAATCTAACAGTAAGTGCAAGAACAGTGGAGGATTTTTACCCCAGCTTCAATGTTGAACATCCATCGGCACCAGTTCCAAAAAATAATCACTCGGAAGGTCAACCAAGTATGTCATCTAACCAGACTATAAGAAAATCATCCAGAAACATATTGAAGCCTCATCATTACAGAGACATTTAAATCATAAGTAAACTAAAAGCTGTAAAATTAGCAATAGAACTCTAAATTAATAACTTGTTTTAAATTAGTTTTTTATATATTGTAATTGAGACTATAATTGTGCTAAATGTCATCTGTTAACAGTTATAATAATATCTAAATCCTGTTTATAATTTCTTAAAAAAAAAAAAATAATAAAAAGGGCATGTCATATATGTAATTCCATCGATAGATGGCAGCACTAGTAGACGAACATAAAAAATATAGATAAATAAAAAAAGATGAACTGAATGATCAAAGTCGTCAGTTCGAGGATATGCTGGCTAGAGGTAACCTAAAGTTGTTTGACTGTCCAATTCTTTAATCTTAATCTCATTGAATTCTATAGCAAAGAATATAAAACATAACAGACTCCTTCAAGGAGGAAGAGAAAAAAGGAGTATATAAAATCGCAGTTGAAGACAAGCAGATACATTGGGAAACTGCATACATAGGGTAACTAAAAGAACGTTAGCCCAGAGAATAAAAGAACACAAGAGGGACATAGAGAAAGCAAGATTAACCACAGCTTTGGCCGCAGAGACCTACAGCAGAGACCTCAAAATCAAATGGGATGAAGGCCAAGATTATAAGGCATATTAACACACCGGCACAGGCTCTATTAACCAAATCAATCAAAATAATAAGAAGAAAAAACAGAGAAGATATTATAAATGAAGGACCGACATTTGAACCCTGACTCCTATGGAAGTATGCAATACAGCAGGAAAATACTAGATTGCTATGAGCCATTAGTGTTGTGCCCCATTAGGACTGTACATAATTGGGGTTATGTTTACATATTTATCCATTTAATTTTGTATAGGGTTTAAAGATTGTACATTTGGCAATTTTATGACCATTTAGCCAAATATCTTATATGTATTTTTTCTTTTAATTTAATTTATTTTTATTCCTTTTTTTCCTTTTTTTGGTTGCTGTTTGTAACCATAGCAACATATGTTTGTTTTAATATAAGAATTTTTTGAAAAAAAGCTTATTCTATTTCTAATTTGTGTAGCCTGAAGATAGCCATTGTGCCAAAAATATTTGCACATATTGAAATAAAGAGTTTTTTCTTAACTGCTAGTAGTGCTGTATTGGATTGAAAATATTTTACATGAGTATAAGAGGCGATTAAAGAAGGTTTTACTAGCTAATAAGCAAGTTTGTTTATTTATTTTTAACGAACAAATTGCTAATTATTGTGATAATGAATTTGATAAGTTCCTGAGGGAAAATGGGTTATTATTATCATCATCATCATTTAACTGTACAATACATTCTACAACAAAATGAATTGCTGAATGCAGAGAGAGATTATTATTAGAAATGGCAAGATTTATGATGATTCAATCAAATATGTCACTGTTATTCTGGGCTGAAGCATTTTCAATAGTATTATATATTTATAATGGATGCAAATCAAGAATCCTGAATGGAAAACATTTTTTAAAATTGAAACAGAAAAAAATCAACAGTAAGTTATTTAACCAAATTTGGTGAAAAAATATTTGTTCTAGACAAAACACATAGAGAAGAAAAATTTGACTGAAGATCAAACGAATGTATTTTAGTAAGATATTGCTAAGAATCAAAGCCATATTGATTTTTGTTTCAATCTTAAAAAAATTATAAAAAATTCATCAAATCATTCAAATATCAAGCAGAACATAATGATTTTATCACAGATGAGCTCAAATCTAAGAAAATCAAAATGAATTTATAAAATTTACATGAAAATCACTTATTAATATCTAAAAATTACATGAAGAACCAAATGATACAATGGAAACATGGAAATAAAAAACACTCTCTTCATCTGAAACTGCCATGTCATTTAGTGTTGACCTTGACCTCATGTCACCCTAAGATTTTAAGAATAGGGAGAAAAAACAGTTAAGAAGAATTTAATAAAATATTTATAAACTAAAACAGGGTAGATTCTCTACTTGGGCAGTTTAATTCAAGTTAGTTTCAAAATTAAAAAATTAACTGCTCTCTTCAGCACTTAATTAACTTTTAAACTAATTTTAAGCACTAACAAGCAGTCCAATATTTCTCTAATAAAACAATTTAATATGAGTAACGTTTTCGGCTTTTTTGCCATCTTCACCTCTTACACACTTTTTAAGTTATGGAACACAACATACAATGCTACAATTCTGGAACTTAAAATACAACTTTTAAAAATTTTAAATTCAAAAATTCAAAAATAATTCTAAATTTCTAATAGAGTTTTTTAAAATTTTTTCGCTAAAATCTAACAAAAATAAAAAAAATAAAATTCATTTACATAAGATTATATATAAGTATACAAAATTAAAAGTCGAATTGTAGTTTCTAGAAGAATAAAAATTATATCTGCACCATATTACTTTCCATCAATATTATATTGAATAGCTTTTTTGTAAAGCAAATTTCCATGCTTTAAAGATATTATTCATTTGTTTGTGATTTATTACTACCCTGTTTTTACTACCTCTATATATTTGTATTTCCTTTGCAGTAAATAGTTCATTTATGTTGTCAAATTGCTTTAGTACTCTACTCTTCTCCCATTCTATTTTTACATTATATTCGTAAGCTCTTTTAGCTAGAACAGTAGTTATATTAGCTTTTTCTATGTGTTTTTGTGCTCAGTTATTCTATCTTTTAGATTTCTTGCTGTTGTCCCTATATATACTTCTATATATCAAATTATATAGAAGTACTACTCCTGTATATATCAAGTTAGTTTAGACAAAAAATTTCCATATAAATTGTAAATTATATAAATCCAACAATGCTTAGCATTGATAAACAAAATTGCTAGATAAAATTAATGAGCATCCTTTGAGCATAAATATGTAGTTTTAAAGCCATAAATGATATTTTTGCAAAAAATAAATTGTTTAATAAACTTATTATTTGCATTTTGTAGAATCAGCACAAATAAAAAGATATGCATCTGTGAAACCACAGAATTTGAAACCATGTAAGTAGGAGATCTATTATATAACAATTAAACAAAAAAAAACTCTAAAAAAAGAGAAATAGCAAGTATGGTTAACATTTCAGATTCAGAAAATGTGAAAGATTCATTACAAATGAAAATGCATCAAAATAGAAAAATGAAATGGAAATTGTATAAAAGTACTTAATGTAATATAATGTATTTAAAAATAAAATTTGGAACATGTTGATTGTCTAAATAAGAGAAATTTTATTGGCTGCAAATAGGTCTTGGAAACCAATATAATATAGATATTACTGCAAAGTCACTAATTTCAATAAATTAATAATACCTAATGGCTAAAGACGCTGCAATAATTTCAAAATCTATCTGGACAGGACCAAAACTATCACAAACACTTGCTTTAATCGTCAATAGGAAATCAATAGGAAATCAAAAAAAATGCTTCAATCGTTAATCTGAATTATGGAATGCCTTCTTAAGTATTGTAGAACTGATGATGGACTCTAATCAAGTCCGAAAACGTTTTTCCTGATTAATAAATCTGTGAATACCTTGCTTATAGTGCTGTTTTATTCTCCTATTCTGGACAGGACTTTTACTGGAAAACTAATTTTCAAAACAATAGTTTTCTAACAATATAGCTAACAACCAACCAGAACATCATAATTGTTAAAGAAAATCACAAACACGTGTTAGAATCACAATGACAAAAATATGTTAATATAGAAATAGAATAATTACCAAACAAATAAATTAAATAATAAAAAATAGTTTATTAATTCCACAAAATAAACACTTACAAAAATGTTAATAAGTTTTATTGTAACAATAATAAAGTACTTATCACTTTAGAACATTTTATATCATTAATAGCTGATCATTCTGTACTGACACCAATCCAAGTTAGAAAAAATTTAATAGAAGTATAATTTTAATATTTTCATTTTCTACTTATGTATTTACTGACTTATTATTTTAATAACAACATCAATACAATATTACACTTTTTAAGCTCAATTATCATACATAAAAGTCATCCCTATTTGAACTGAAATTAAAGAATTTGTAAACAACATTATTAGTATATATCAGCATGGATTTGACATGTTTTGAACCTGCATTTCAAACTATGTTGCCAAATATAGCCTATGCAACCAATTTCACACAGCAATTTCTAAAAATAAAATTTTAATCTTGAAATAAGATGATTTTAAAATCCAGAATATTTACTGATATGGAACAGTGTATCAAAAATACAAATGTAAAAGAACAAATACAATATAAAAAAACAAATACTTTAAAATTAAATAAAAAATAATAATAGATAATCATAGAAATTTATTCATATAAAAACAGCACTTAAGTAGATAAAAAATATTTCTTTATTAGCAGAAATGTTTTCAGTGAGACATATTATTCACCTTCTACAGTTGCTCTAAGCCAAGCATTTGATCAAAAATATTTCCATTAATAAAGAATTATCTAGAGAGTTGAGAATGGCTCTATTTAGTAAAATGATTCTAACAGTCTTTTCAGAGAAATATGTCCAGAAGAGTCAATAAATATAGCCAGTCCAATGTTGCAATAGGATAAATTATTGTCATTTCCATTACAGATAAAATGCATTTTGGGCTTATTTGCCCCTCTTCAGTTTATCAAAAGATGGATTGCTACAATATTAAAAATACCAGTATTTATATATTAACAAAAACACTAATAATTATTTTATCATAGTAAGAATATAATAAGGATATACAGGGTGTCTGAAAAGTATCTTTACACTTTTAGAAAATTATTAAAAAGATACAAAGAAGAATGTGTACTTAAAATTTTTTGCATTCAATAAAGAAATTATCAAAGTTTTTTTAAATGAAGTGGACACTATATGGCACCCATGATGGTGCCAAATGTAGGTCTCTTCTCAAAGTGGCTTCACCACAGGAAATGGAATAAGTTGTAGCCTGATTTATCAAATTTAAATCTGCAACGCACGTACAACGTAAATTTCGGTCTGCATATGATCAAAATCCGCCTTCAAGACCGACAATTTATGAATGGCATAAGAGATTTATGACAATTGGTAGCATTTTGCCAAAAGCGAAATCTGGTCAGAATAGCAGAAGCTCCGATGATGTTGAACGAATTCATGAATCTTTTCATTGTAGTCCTCGTAAATCGATTCATTTGGTGGCTCGTCAATTACAAAGACCTAGATCAACTATGCACGATTGTAGTGTTGAAAAATTGAATTACAGCGACCATTGGGACTGTCGATTCTGTAATGCTTCACAGAACCTTGCTTGAAATCTCTTACTGACTCAATGTGTTGCGTGCGACTAATGATGCACATATTGAAATGTTATCAGAATTGTCAAAAAAACTTTGATACTTTCTTTATTGAATAAAAAAAACCATAAGTGCTTTCTTTGTTTTTTTTTAATGATTTTCTAAAAGTGTAAAGATACTTTTCGGACACCCTGTGTATAATATGGTAATAATGTAAATTGCATTGGAGGTACTAGATGATTCCAATTACTAATTATAATGGAAAGGATATCCTAATTTTACAGAATAGTTGCTGCTATTTATAAATTATAAAAAGAAGAAAGAAACACTGGTTGGAATATTTATCTGTTTTTAGTTAGTTTTTAAAAATTTGGACATGATTGATGATGATAAAAGTTCAATGAGCATTATTATTGATTGATAATAGTTTCTGCAATGAAATAAGATGTAAGGAGAGAGAATTTGCTGTTACTGAAATTATGGTTTTGCTTTGTCTTTGGCAATTGTTTATTTATTTAAGGAATGGTTGGTGACAAGAAATATTTGTTACCAACAGCTGTTAATTTTAAGGCCTTTGTTTAGATTCAAAAAATTAACTTTTACCAGCTTAAGTACTATTTTTTTTATGTATTTATTTTTCTCTTGAATATGAAAACTAGGAATAATAGGCAGTTGATCACAGAACAAATTCATAAGATAAATAATAAATACAAAACAGCCAAACTAATCCTTTTGTAAAATAACTGAAAGTAAATAATAGCTAAACACAAATCAAATAATTTTCATGATATTAAATTTTAGAGTAATTAAATAATTTAAATCAGATTAATTCAGACTAAAGGTGATTCTATCCATCAATTAATAATACTAAAGGTTATTTGACTTGTATTTAGTATTACAGTATTTGATTATAAAATCCATTTTATTGTATAATCAATTCTAAAATCCATATTTTAGAATTGTATAACTGAAGATGGTATATTATGGATACCGAAAAAGTTTTTAATAAATTTGAGTGTTTATTTTAACTGCTAATTAATGCTTTACTTTTAATGAACTATGTTAATAGAATTTTAAGCAGTTTCCGAAAAATTTGTCTTATCTAATGAATGACTGTGGAGCCGACAGTAAAGGATGGTGAATATTAGAGAATATAAGAAAATATTGACCAAATTAACGAAGGCTGAAGAGACTCTTGTTTTTCTTAAAGAGTGCAAAATAAATTCTGTATTTCCGATGTCCATACATAAGATTAAACTCCCGATCCAGTCTAGGAGAATACTTCTGAAAACTAAAAAGATCTGTCTAAGTTATGCGATATCAGATGCAAAGAGAAAATTTTATAAGTTACGTTCTCAGTTCAAGGAGATTGTTACAGGAAGTGGTACGGGACAAGATGAGTTAATACGTCAGCAGATGGCTTCTTTCGATGCAAGTATGGCAAGATACAAGCAGAGACTTAGACGTTTGCACATTAAGAAGATCCGTTGGATTTTTAGCAAACAACTTCAACCTATACGTAAAAAAGCTCTCCCACTAGAGGATGTTCTAACAGTGGTGGGTGATATAAATATTCCGCAATTTGTTAGAGAAGTCATTCAAATAGATCCGGCATGTGCAATTTTTAAACAAAAGGACTATGTACAAGACTTACCGACACTGGAAAGACTAGTACAGCCGCTCAAAGAGCTACAAGTTTTTTTACGCTGTTGCTATAGCAACAACAGAATTTCTGTTTCTCACACATCTTTTGATGTAAATTTTCAGTGATTTATTTTCAAATGTATAATTACACCAGAATTAAAATCCAATAATCTTGTGTGTTAAATCGTTTTTTGTTTCTTGGATGCAATAATAAATAAATATCGTTAGAATTAAAAATATAAAATAAATTTTCGTAGCGAACGATTCCTGACGTGATAGATGCATCAGAATTGGCTTGATGCCAAAAATCAGTGTGTTCGGTTTCAAGAAAAACACCCGGTATAATCATTGAGATGTATATTTCTAGTTTAAGTACAATTACAATTTTGCATAATAATATCAATATTAATTCAGTGAGATATATATATATACAGGGTGTCCGAAAAGTATCTTTACACTTTTAGAAAATTATTAAAAAGATACAAAGAAGAATGTGCACTTACAATTTTTTGCATTCAATAAAGAAAGTATCAAAAGTTTTTTTAAATGAAGTGACACTTTATGGCACCCATGATGGCGCCAAATATATATCTCTTCTCAAAATGGCTTCACTGTGGGAAATGGTGCAAGTTGTAGTGTGATTTATCGAATTTAAATCTGCAACGCAGGTACAACGTAAATTTCGGACTGCATATGATCGAAATCCGCCTTCAAGACCGACAATTTATGAATGGCATAAGAGATTTATGACAATAGGTAACAGTTTGCCAAAAGCAAAATCTGGTTGGCCTTGCAGAAGCTCTGATGATGTTGAACGAGTTTATGAATCTTTTCATCGTAGTCCTCATAAATTGATTCATTTGGTGGCCCGTCAATTACAAATACCTAGATCAACTATGCATGATGTAGTGTTGAAAAATCGAATTACAGCAGCCATCAGGACTGTTGATTCTATAATGCTTCACAGAACCTTGCTTGAAATCTCTTACTGACTCCGTGTTGTGTGCAACTAATGATGCACATATTGAAATGTTGTAAGAATTGTCAAAATCTTTGATACTTTCTTTATTGAATAAAAAAAACTGTAAGTGCATATCTTTCTTTGTTTTTTTTTTTTTTTTATTGATTTTCTAAAAGTGTAAAGATACTTTTTGGACACCCTGTATATAGTAGGTCCTTATTTAACATTGTGATTACATTCCTGGAAATTGTGATGTTAATTGAAATCAAAAACATTATTGACCTCGGATATAAATTTTCCAAAAGTTGGGTTCTATATTCAATCCTGGATCTTCTGAATGGAAAGCCAAAGCTTTTGCAATCAGTTAATCCTGTCAAATATCTGTGTGCTGTATAGTTTAATTAATATATTGTTCATAGATAACAATATATACTTCAATTACTGCTCATATAAAATATAGTTACTTTGTTTTCTATAATTATAGATTTCCACTTCATTTTCCATCTATTATGAAGGGAACTAGGAAATAAAGTCTTTCTTAAAAATAACTTCATTTATCAAAGATAAATACAAGGTGTTCCTAAAAGATCTGGCCAAATTTAAATCACATGCTACTCATCAAAATAAAGCAAAAAATAGTTCAGAAATGTTTTCTTTTTGAGATAATATAAGGTGCAAAAAGTATTGGTTGTATATGTTAATCCCACAAAAAAAGAGCAAAATCATGGGTTATTTCCATCCATCCACAGACTCTCATATTAGCTTGCATAGTATTGTGATTATTGTATATTCATTTTGTTACAATTTATTGCAAATCACAATTTACTACAGCCATCATGAAAGTAATAGGCTTATTAAATTGCATGCTTTTGCATCCTGTGTTATCTTGAAAAAGAAACATTTCTGGGCCCATGTTTATGTGTACAAAGCATCAAAACAAAGCATAAATGCTTTGTTTTGATGAGGAACATCTATGATTTAAATTTGGACAGATCTTTTAGGAACACCCTGTTGTTCATATGTATATATTCTTTTGGAAAATAAGTACTGTATAATTTTGAGATTGTGTGTTTGTGTGTGTACATGTTCACATATATGCATATATACAAATAGTCCTTGACTTATGACAGGGTTCAGTTTTGAACCCTGCCATCATAAGTTGGAACAGTCATAAATTGCAATGTTCAAAATATATAGATTTCTTACTAATAGTTTACTAGGACTTTATACATTATCTTAATAAGTATAGAGAACACAAAACTACAAGAACCAAACACAAAAAAAAACTCTCTCCATATATTAGACCATTGGATCAGATTCATTGAACTGCATTGACCAATCATAGAATTAACTATATCATGATAAGTTGAGGACTACCTGTACAATCTTTAAATTATATAATACTTATGTTCCAAAAGAATTTACAGAACTCAAATTTTTCATAAAATTTTACATATTTACATAGTTATTGTGGTAAAATTAGTTGTTATTTAACTCATACTTTGTAGTAAACTAAGTAAAAAATGCAACTTTCATAATATGATGTACATGAAGTTAAAGTAGGAATTATACATTTACAAAATATCATATTATAATTATAATAACCTATATAAACTTTACAGTTTATCACAGTCAATTATTGATGATGATGTTAACAATTTTTACAGTAGTGTTATAACTTTTCTAAAACTGGCTATTTTGTATTTTAAAAGTGAAAAATTTTAATGTCGTAAATATTACTATAACAAAAATATTAAATTTTTTGGAAAATTATATAAATCAAAGATTGTCTGTGATAGGAAATGTAGCTATAACTATTAAGAATTGATTTAAAGACAAGGATTTGTATATATAATTATTTTTTTAAAAAATCACAATTAAATAATAATAATATAATAAATTTTTAAAAACTGTACAATATATTTTCTTACTAAGACGAAAAATGAATTATAATATATGGATATAAATATCGCAGTAGTTTGTACCTATATCCATATAATACAATTTATTGCGTAATTTCTTACAGTGAACTCCGTATTCAATACAAAGTTCATTACAAGAAATAAATATAACACTAGATATTTTAGTTCAATGAATTTCATTATTTACATTATCATTAATAAATTATTTATTAATTATAGTTAATATATTAACAGTTAAGTGGTATTAAATGAGTTTTTAATAATAAATTATATTAACTATTAATCGTGCAATACTAGTCTACCGTATTCACCAAAAAATGGGTATATTTGCCTTGAATGAAGGCAAATCACTAAGATATGGATAAAAAAATTTTATCCCACATGGGAACAAAATCCATTTCTAATAAAAAACAGAAAGATAAATATCAAGATAAACTGAAAGAACATAGTTTTTTAACATCTTTAACTTACCTTCAAAATAATAATTAGTACTACTATATATGAATTAAAAAATTAATTTTATTATTCATTTATTTTATCCAGCTATTTATATATATAAAATTTTCAAAGATAAAAATCTACATAATATCTGCAGATCATATCAATATAAAGATATTAGTATTGCAATATAATGATTTCACATCTCTGGAATTCTAGTTAAATTTCAGTTACTCATTAGAAAAGTTAAGGATTAAATTTTAAGTCTGACCAAACTGGAAATTTGGTTAGGGTTAAAATTTTAAAATTCTTTTTTTTTTTATTGATTTAAAATCATAAGAGGTTATCTATTCTCATTTGACTTTTTATAGGCACTCCTTGATTTGTAAATATGAACTTTCACACATAAATGTACCATTTCATTTTGAAATTTTAGAAAATTTCAAAAACTCTTCAAGAATTTTAAACATCGTAGTAGAATGCTCTAGCACAAATATAATGTAAAACTATAGTTGTTTAATATATTACAGCAGGATTTCAAGATGGCAGAGATTACATCAAAAAATTCTTGCTTTACAATCAGAACTTTTTATTCAAATCTCTGAAATAAAAAAACTTTTAATTGATTCAGTTGTGAAATATATAACAAAATACATTATATGTAGTGATTTCAGTATTTTTGGGTGCCACATAACAATGGTTTCTAAGTTACAAACAAAACTTACAAATTAAGTTAATAACTTGATTTCTCTAATTTATATGTTACGGTAAAAGTGATTAATTGGTGATTATGCATAATTGCCAGTTATTATTCATAATCACCAGTCATGTTAGTAAGTTTGATAAATTTCACTAAATTTCTCACTTTTACCAATGATTTTACATAATTCGCAAATGAAGCTGGTAAATTTGATAAAATATGCCAGAATTTCTCACTTTTACTGGTGATTTTGTATAATTCCCAAATGAATTTGATAAGTTTGATAAATATCACTGACTATATTACTTTTTGGAAATTAAGCAAAAATTGCTTTAAATGTAGTACATAAATTTGTTAAATATGAAATTTCCCACTTTTTGTTGTTTTAATTAATAACTTAATTATAGGGTTACTGTTGTTTCACTGTTATAACAGCCTCTTAGCACTCTTTACCTTTAACTTCTATTATTTTTAGCCATTTCAATATGTTTTCAACGTTGTCTTCCATATCCTCCTTGCCAAATCTGCATCTTTTTTCAAAGGAGATGCTTTCTAGAGTCTTCTTGAATATATGAGTCTGGATGTATGCTTCTATGTTTAGAGGCAAATCGATAGCTCTGATATGATTTTTGTGGTAAGTTATGGCAATATGATCCCAAATCATCACATGGAATTATCTTTACTTGGCACTTATATATCATGCTCAGTTCATTTGCCATTAAGTCATAATGCCTCATTTTCTCATTTTCAACTGTTAATAAATCTTGATTTGTGATTCTGATCACAATAAACCATATAATCTTTCTTTTTTTGCCATATACAAAAATTGAGCCTATCATGTTCAAATTTTATATAAAAATAGTCTTTATCTGGGTATCAATTCTGATTTTTACACCTTCATTTGTGATTATTTCTTGAACCAGGTGAGTTCTTATTTTCTTTGACCGCTTAAAGCTGAACTTATTATATAAATGAAGATGAATGCAGCGAACTACTTTATTATTTGACGAGAATGCATTATTTATCAAATTTACTATCCTAGACTGGCGATTATGCAAAATATCCGGTAAATTTGATTAATTAAATACGATTTATCATATTTACAATTACAAACTGGCAAGTATGCATAATTGCCAGTAAATGTGATTAATTCACAATATGTGAAATAAATTTATCTAATTTACCGAAATTGTTGGTGATTATGCATAATAACCAGTGATTTATATATAATCACCAGATTAATCACTTTTATCTTAACTTATATAAGAATTGCCTTCCTGGAAAATTTACATAGGTAAAATTTTATCTAAATCAAATTTAGTTTTATAAATTATTGCATAATTAAATTAAATACAGATAAGCCTTGCCTTGTGACAGGGTTTGTTCAAACTCTGCCATCACAAGTCATAAATGCCCAAAATTTATTGATTTTTCATTAAGTATACAGAGTATAGTAATCATTAACAAAGTTTTCTCTTTATTTTCAACAAATGAGAAGTGAGCACTTACTGAATAGTATTGTCAATGATGAGAGGGCTACAATAAGTTTCTTTATCTTGGTTTAGTTCGTTTTGGTTTATAATTCATGTTGATGGAGAATAATTCATGTTTAGGACACAGAAAATCAATTTATCACCAAGGAGAGAGATTATTGACAATATTCATCTACAATTTATTTATAATATATATAATAAAACAATCAATGAAAATAATTCAATAAAATTAAAATATTATTTTAAATTAATATTAAATGAAATAAATATTGAAGTGAAAGTAAATCAGTCAGTTAACGTATTTTAAAATAATTACTGTATTTTAATTACATTATAAGCACTTAAAAAGCAATCTGACCAGAATAGAATGACCAAATAAATGTGTGAAAATATTAAATGATGGGAGAAGTGAGGACTAATGGATTTTTGATTCCCCAGTTATGTTTACAGTATATGATTATTAAAAAAAATTTATTATTTTTCTGAACAAATAAAAATTTTCTTCTAAACAGTTTCCATGATGGTCCTAAATTCTGCAATTTTTCTTGTTTCAATAAGTAATTAACACCTACTAATTCTATTGTGCATATAAACTAATCATTTTATTTTGTTTGGACTTTTAATTGCTAATAAACATCATTAAAAACTAAGCACTATTGGTTTAATGACTATGACATAGTGGCATACCTAGAATCTTTGGTACATGGGGAGGCTTTTTTGCCCCCTCTCTCCCCTCCAAAAACACATCTGTTTTAACTTTCAACACATTTTATTTTACATTCTGCAGCACTTAACATTTATGAAATAAATGAAATGTTCAACAAAACTTACACATTTTGATATGAATTTGAATTAACTATTTGCATATTGCATATGTAAGTCTTATTTAGCATCAAATTAAAAAAAAATTATTTACAAATATCAATAATAATAAATAATCTTTAAGAATTGAAAATGATACAAAAATATTTATACAAATATCTGATGAATAGTAATGTTATTCCATCTCTTGGCCCCCACTCAGCTTGATGCCTGGGGTAGACTGTCCTTCTTGCCCCTTCTGAGTACACTACTGTGTGTGTTTATGTATATATATAGGATGAATTTCTATAATCCACATTATTATTTATTCAATTCCTCAACAAAATTTACTGAATTTCTTTATATATATTCAATAAATTTTGTTAAGGAATTGAATAAATAATAGGATGAGTTTCTTTAATCATTATTATCATGAACACAAATATATAAACATCAGAAATATTTTCACTTCTATACAGCAAATCATTTTCAGCTCTATATGTGTAGTATAGAATTAAAAACAGTTTTGGTGAAGTTTTTCTCCTGCTCAAAATTTATTTTTATATATTTTAAAATCTATTCTGGCATGAAAAATTGTATAACTGAATGTTATTCATATAACAATATCTGCATGATAGAAAAATATACTTATTATAATACAAAGAACACAAATATTTATTATGATAGATTAGCATATACCATAATAAGTAATTCTTAACAATAAAATTATCAATAAGATTTGCAATACTTTTATAATCATTTGTGATAATACAATATAAAATTGCAATACTGCACTATATAATAAATTTTCAGATTTAAATTTTCACTATATAATAATTTTTAATTATTTTATGTAAATTGGAAAGGTCTTTCAGATTGTTTTATGAATGGCATTAAAGCAAATGAATATTGTAAGAATTATTTTCTGACCAGTACTTGAAGGGCTCCCAAAAAAAACCAATTACAGAAGAAAGGAATACAAAAAAATTATATAATAATTGTTATTCTTCTACTATAGTAAAGAAGAGATTAAATTCATAAAAAAAAAAATTATCTGTTAATGATGATTAACTTTTATAAATTCCTATTTTAGGATATTTTATTTTAGTGTACTTTTTATAAATTTATGAGATTCTACTTATACAAACAAGTAAAATTTATAACATAATTTCAATTTACAAGTTACCTATCCTACATATATGTAAAATAATAATACAGTCTGACCCTGTTAACACGCGATAGTTGGGGTCCATGGTTACTAAACTGCAGGTTAAGTGAACCATGAGTTACAGTATTAATATAAATTGAGCGATAATATGTTTCAACATTGATATGAATTTTCTGTGTGATTTGACCAATACAAAATGGTTGAACGTTCAGCTAATCTCACTGATTACGAGATTTAATGACAAAGATGTCTAGGAGTGATATCACAAACAATTGTTTATCAAGATAGCTATGGTAAAACCACATGTTAAGCAGACTTGTGTATTAATGGGGTCCGATTGTAAATATTATATGACTGCAAAATTTTTATCTTAATGATATGGAGAAATTATTTTGAATCCATATATAAGTTGACCCTCAAATTATTTGATTGGTTTATACCTAGATCTCAGTTTTTACCAATTTTTGAATATTGAACTAAAGATGTATTTGAATATATATGTATGCAAAAGAAAATCACTTACCTTTTAAATGTCTTTAAAGTCCACAGAAAATAGGTGCATTATCCAAAAGTGGCATGGGCATTATTAAAACATTGTCTAATTTAAGTAAGTTTTGATTTTATTTTTAAAATGTCAAATATAAATATCAATATATATATCAAAATGTTTTATATTTAACATTTATTTAACAATTTTAATAAAATAGTCCATAATTGCAGAAAACTGGAGTGATTTGAAATTAAAAATTGCTGAAACTTTGGTGCTTTTAAAAAACTCAAGTACCTGAGCTTTTTTGATAAATATCGTTTACTACCTCATGCTCGAAAGTTCAATAATTACTAATCAGTTTAATTATAGCCATAATGATCAGTTTGCGATTTATTTTCGTTTTGTGATACATGAATCATATGGACTGAACTGCACCAAATATTATATTCATAAGAAAATAAAAATAGTGTGTAATAGACACTTGTAAAAAGCAAAGAAGTCTAATAACCAAACAAAATAACAAGTAGACTCATAAGAATGTGATTCATTGTAGCTGATCAGGATTGCAATGATCAAAAGCACTACTACTTTTTGCTTATTAAATCGTTATTTTGCCTGTCTAAGTGCTAGTTTGAGTATTTAAGTAGACTCATTTTACATTTATATTTTTTAATGGAATTAAAAATTAATTTGTAAAAGAAAAGCTGCATAAAAAAATTATCTGATAAGAAAATTCATAATTATTAACTCTCCAAATAAAATTTTAAAAAATGATTATGGGTTTTTAATTATTCTGTTTTAAACTAATTTGGTAGTAAAATAAAGGCATTCTGCTAAAATGTACTTCATAGTTTATAATTGTAAAGATAACTAATCAATTATTCTTAACCTAGCAACAGTTGGCAAATGAGGGCATTTGACTATGTCCTAAATAGAGTCAAAAATTATTTATTTATCTTATTTCTACAGTAGTTTAATTGCAAATATTGAAAAATTGATTTAATATTGTGAAATTGTGGAGTTTGTTACAGATTTGGTCATCCTATGTCTGTCATAAAAAAAATTATAAGAACTGCAGTACTTAAAATTAATAAAAAAAATATAGTAAAAATTTTGTAATCTCTATTTTAATAGATTTTTTCACAGAATAATTTTTTGCTGCTTAATAAATAATGCTTTACCAGTTTTAAAAATCTCTTTAGGGATAAATTTTGGTATTTTAAGTCTTTTTTAGCTTAAGCTTATTTAAAAACAGCTTTAGTTTCAGTCATCTGTTTATTTGCAAGAAAACTTTGAGTTTTTTGGATCACGCCTGTAATTCTATTTGAAACCATTTGATTAGTATAAATACTTCAGTTTTGAGACAACTGAATATTTCTTAAATTAGTATTCAAGTGATAGTACTCAGTAATTTCATAAAATCTCATTTCTGATTCTGTTTTTTGTTTAGTAGCCATAATTCTCCTAAAAAATAAATTAATCCTAAAAAATTTCACAACAAATTCAAGTTGCTTATAGATATTGAAATATAAAATATGATAAAAATCAGACTAGCAGTCAGAAATTTTGAGGTTATAATAATATACTTACTGGTCAATTAATCATTTAAAATTAACTTCCAGATTTTTTTTTTGTTTTTAGATTCTGTGATAACAAGAAAGAATTTAAAATTGGTCTGATATCAAGTGGTTGAATAATTTGATGGTGTATGTAAAGCATATTTTTGTAGAATATTTATTGTATGTTATTTTAAACATCTATTTTATGCTGATTTCAAAATTTTATTGAGTTTTGCCTGATATAAGATGCAAATACTAATCTTTTTTGTTTTGTTTTATACACCTTTCTAATTATCAAGGCTTTTCCACTTCCCACTTTAGATGATGCTTATGGAGTTGGTTAAAGAGTGAATTGTATACAGGATGCATAATGATTGAGACAAAATCAAATTATGAATTTCTTACATCAAAATAATGAAAAAAGTTTTTATAAACATAGGCTCAAAAAAACTACATTTAAGAGAAATATGCACATTTTATAATAGTGATTTTTCAAAGATCATAAAATATGTAAATAATAAGCATAGCACTGAGACAGGTAAAAAGAAGTAAAAACTATAAAATTACAGAAAGCACTTTCAGTTTTTTATTAACCCTCTTCAGTCTGCATAAAAAAAAATTGAAAGAATAGCATTCCTTAGAACATTATTATGGAATCACTAAGTTTAAATTACAATGATTGACAGAAAATTTTAAATATAAAAGAGTAATCGTATATATACAAGTAATTATATAACAGTAAATATTTAAATAAATAAATGTCTATTACCGGTATATGTCTAAATAAATTTCTATTTATATGTAGTAACAAAATTATTCAACAGTTTTTCTTTCAGAAGCATTTTAAGTAGTGATATATATATATATGTAGACATTGTTGTCCCAATTTATTTGTAATGTCAGTTAATTTCGACCAACAGTCAATTCCCATATAGTGCAGTTAATTTCATATTCTTATGCATTTATCATTTCCAAATTTGATTGATTAAAATTGAAAGAATTTATATAAATCCATTCTTATAAAAATTTATTTTAGAAAATTAATAATAATTTCTATATTAATATAACATTGATTGGGATACTTGAATAATGGAACACCACTGAAATACACTGTGTTACATAATGATCTTCAGGATTACAAATATTTATTACAAGTAAACTATTGAATTTGCATTAATGAAATTGGTGCAGAACGAAAGAACCCAATTTTTTTTGTATTTATGCTTTGATCAACTGCAGTTCACATTCCTGCCACTAGGTTGCAGTTGGTGTGCATATTGTGAAATAGCTGCTACACATGAGGAAATTATTGTGTTGGAATTTCATGTTACTAGGTCAGTATTTATTGTCAATGTGTATTTCAAAAGAAATTTGAAAACAACTCACTAAGCAACAGTTCCATTTGTCATGATACAATTAGTTTAAAGAAACAAGTCTCTACAACAGAAAATTATCTGGTCATCTGTCAACCTCAGATGAAGACAGGGAATGCATGTGGGCATGTTTTAAGCACAGCCCATAGAAAAATCAACCAAAATTGCAGATAGAAAACTGGCAGTGGCAAAAACAATAGTATGGAGGGTTCTCCATAAGCATTTGTCCTTCAAATTGTACTGTATTCAACTAGTACAACAATTATCTAATGACAATCACATATCAACTTGATTTTTATTTATAGTTCCAGGACATGATAATGGCAGATGAAGGTTACGTGGAGATGATGATTTTAGTAATAAATTCTAAAATAAAATATGTAATTCGTGGGTAAAAAATTATAGGTAAAAAATAATAATTAGATACCTATTTTAATGCTTTATTAAAATAACACCTAATTATTAGCTTTTTAGCGATCTCCTCTGACTTCGCCTTCAGCACTGGGCCGTTGATATTCACACCTCTTCCGCTAACTATAGAAATCCATTGATCTAATGCTTCTTCAACTTCTGGATTTTCCATCACGCTTTCTTTTGGATGTTCCCGGAATTTCTTTCTATAATGCATCACGCTTTCTTTTCGATGTTCCTGGAATTTCTTTCTCTAATGCCCACTCCTATCATGCTTTTCTTATGGACAGTTCCTGGAATTTCTTTCTGTTATGCCCACTTCTTGCACAGTTGCTTTGATCTTCTGGAATTTCTTTCTGTAATGCCCACTCCTCACACAGTTGATTTTCTTGTTAGAATTTCTTTCTGTAATGCCCACTTCTCACGTAGTTGATTTTCTTGTTCAGAATTTCTTTCTGTAATACCCACTACTCATGCAGTTGATTTTCTTGTTTTTGGAAATGCACTATGATAGATTTTGGTTTATTTCAGCAAGTCTATGATGGCTTGTATTAAATGGCTGGCTTTTAATTTTATCCAGCAAAGCAATTTTACTTGAAAGTATAAGATCCTTTCTTGACATCTTGGCAAAGATTTAAAAATTTTAAATAAAATTGACACTGTAAATTAGGGGTGGGCAACCTCCGGCCCACGGGCCACATTATTTCATTATATCTAATACTAATGCTATGTATACTTACATATCTGTACCTTCTCTTTTTAAATAAATACTATTATCATCAATTGTTTTTGTTTTGGCCTGTGGTCTCACCATTCTATTATCAATTGTTTTTGTTTTGGCCCGTGGCCCACCATAAATTTTTCATACAGCTCCTTACAAAAAAAGGTTGCCGACCGCTGCTATAAATTATTATTTTTCCTCTACAAAAAAAGTTGCCCATCCCTAGCTTAGACTAACGGATAGTAATAGGTTGCCCACTCCTGCTGTAAATGAATATTGCTAGATACAGTAACACTAACAGTAGACTCTTAAGTAGCTGCACTACAATAGATAGAGCCGATTCTCATCACACTAGTGTTGCCGAATACAGTATTGTTATGTATTATTTATCAATGATAGCCCACACAATTTTTATCATGCCCATTCGATTCTTCGGATATACTTTGGTAATGAAAATTTTTTTCCCATACTTCCTATCTCATTGCGTTTCCGAGAAAAAAAGGTGGTACGAGTGGTAAAAACACCCTGTATACTATATATTACTGTAAACTGTACGTTCATAATAGTATATAATATTTATACTACTGTTATATATTGTGTATTATATACACGTTATGAAAATATTCTTACTGGGGGAAATTTTGTTATATTATTTTTATTCTGTTTGTGTTTTCGTTAAGAAGAATCACTTAATAAAAGATTTAAACGCATTGTTAGATGATGATGATAAATAACTTATCGGTTCTTCCTCAAAACACTAGTTATATTTATCATAAAAAATTTAGAATTATTTTTTACACATTAAATAATTTGAAAAACTTGTTTTATTTAATTCATTACAAAATTTTAGTTATCATTAAATTATGTTACGTTCTTTTAAAATCTAAGAAATGCATCTTATTAGATAATGTTAAAAGAATTCTGATTGAAATGCCTCTAATTCATCTAAGAGAAAAATGTAGTGACAATTTATTTTGTATACATGATAATGTTTGTTAATAGTGAACAGTATACATACTACAGTATATAATATGATAGCGCACTGAAGAAATATGTTACAATAAGCATGAGTCTTCCGTTGTGGTTAAAGAGGGAAAAGGAGTAGGCTAAATAAAGTGATAATAAGGTATTTATGTAGAAATAGAGTAGAATAAAATAGAGCAATGGTTTTAGATATATTGCTCTGTATTCCAATATTTTCATTTCACGTGGTTCTAGAATCACTTGACACGAAGACAGCAGCACGACGGTCGTATCCATTCTTATTAATATGGTGACGGTCAAACATGAAACTTCAGTTGTTTCAACTATACAATAAAAGTTTTTTTTTTTTGCTTTTACAGATATTTTCTATTTGTTTTCGGTATTCGTTTTATTTATTTTTTCACCAAAATGACGTTTTAAACTATAAAAACATGCATTTATGCACTTTAGAACTTTAGAATTGATTTGAAAATTGTTCTATTTGGAACGCTTAATGCATTTCTGAAAATATAATTTCTAAATGATTAGATTATACGTAAGTATAATAATATATTTTGATATGTTCATTAATGATAATTAAATTGATTTTTATGATAATTTGACTAATATCACCGTTAAAATGAATATATCATGGCTGGATTCTGCTTTACACGGAATTGACAAATGTGATACCATTCGATAGATCTCATCAAGCTGGTCAAAAATTATATGCACAGATTAGAAGATATTTCGAAAAATTTATCTCAGAATTGGTAAAAAGAAGATATTTCAAAAAATTTACCTCGGAATTGGTAAATAACCAATGCACTACAGATTACTAATAGAGATTGGACAATTACAAGTTAGTTAAAACCAAGGTTAAAACAGGGAAATTTCAGTATCACAGCGCCTCCTCAGTTAGTTGATTTAGTGTATTTTTTTCTTGAATGTAAAAGTTTTATAATTTTTCAAGACATTGACCAGTATTAATATTTCCAAAATCATTTAAATAATAAAAGATATTTTATTATTTTAAAATATAGAACTATATTGAATAATAATATTACGTAGTAATCTGTTTCCCATAAGCAACTTTGGTTTCTAGTAGCTATTTTAAATTTTCTTAAGACTTTCAAACTTTAGTATGCAACTGCTTAAACTCTTAAATAACTACAATAATTCAGCACTATCTTGCAGTAAAAACTCTTTATTTTAAAAGCCCTTCGCTAACGTTTTCGGTTGTACACCATCTTCAGGCATCATCTTAAAATACAACGGAATTCTAAAATAGAAGATTCCTTTTTGCGTCTGTAATGGCAGCTTTAAGGCATATTTGCTTAGTTCTATTCTATTAAAGTTGCCATTACAGACGCAAAAAGGAATCTTCTATTTTAGAATTCCGTTGTATTTTAAGATGATGCCTGAAGATGGTGTATAACCGAAAACGTTAATGAAGGGCTTTTAAAATAAAGAGTTTTTACTGCAAGATAGTGCTGAATTATTGTAGTTTTTCTTAAGACGTTTAATCGTAGCTCGTGGGTCGAAGTTAGCGTTAGTTATTTATAAAAGGTATTTAGTACAGAGTGGAATTTATGGGCCATATCCTCCATATAAATAGGAAGAAGAAAATTGGAATTTATAATATTATACAACGTATTTTCTGATGAGTGAGAGAACTCATCCACTTAGGCTTAGTAAATGTACTGTATATTAGTTATTTTGAAATGTTTTCATTATTATCGTTTATTTAATATCATTAATATATTTTTTGATATATAACTTCAATTTGTACAAATGTAAATCTTCAATAAAAGTATATTAATGTAATATACGTTGTTTTCTGAAACTTGAAAATAAAATATAATTATAAAAACACACAAGTTTCATGGTAATGTTTAACAATTCGGAAAGAAATTGTTATCATTTTGTATTATAAATATTTCGAATGTATAAAGTCTAAAATACGATTAAAAATCAACGTCTTGTTTTTAAAAATAAAATTAACTCTTAAAATCACAAATAAATCAAGAAGATAATATTCACAATAACGATTATATAGGAAGTACAGCCATTTTTGTGATGTCATATCCTAACTTCTTTTATTGGCTTTGTTGATGACGTTAACTGTTAGTAGCACTATCTAAGTTACGTTCTAAAGAAGCAATATGATTGGTTCTTTATATGACTACGTCATTTTGAAAAGTTACCATTGAAAGTATAGGAAGTGTCCCGTCTGTATTATTAATCTGTGTCATATACCCCTGCCATATTGAACGAGAAGTAAAACGTCACGTGACCATATCGTAATGACGAAAACCTGCTATGGTTTTACATCTTGTTTTAAAAGCTAAAAATACGCTGGGAATTGTTTTTACGATTATGTGGGTTATGATTTTATGCTGAAATCCATAAGTTACTTATGCAATTTATGGATTTATATAGTATATAGACATTAATATATAATATATTTGCAAATCAAGATGTCTATAATTACATCATCTTGAAAGTGTCGGGCAAGACATTGTCCCTTTCAAGATGTCGTCACGTACAGGTATCGATACTTCGTTGTGATAAGTACTTTTTCATATAGCTACTTATGGTTCCGTTTTCGCGATTGATTTATATACCGATTTAATACTAGTAATGTGACTAAAAATATTATGAAAAAATCTCGGATTCCGTGAAAAGCAGAATCTTGCCCATTCGCTGAGCGACTTGTTATCTTGATGGTAATTACCACTATATATTGCTTCTTGACAGAAGTTATATTTAAAGTCCAGAATATCGAGGACACAATAAGAATAGGAGAGAATAGCGAAGAACAACAATAATAGCACAGATCGATAAATATCGAAAACAGAGTAAATTTCCAAATGAAAGATACCTCTATTTGATGCAGATGACGAAAATATTAACGATGGGATATAACACTTGCTCTCATGTAATACCAAGTTCGGTGAGCACCTTCATCTTGATTATTCTGTACGATAATTGGGCTCATTGCATGACAAAAGACATAAATAACAATCGTCACTTTCAAAAGAAAAGATGTGAATAGAGTATATTTGATTTTCTTAATATATATTTCGGAAACTGTTAAATCATTTCTTTATCTGCTACAGTTTCGGGATCTACGATAGTGAATTAGGGATTCTCCCTCACTGACTGGCGATTAAAAGTGCAAATCGACAATTCTATTGAATTAAATTATTCATTCCAAAAACTATAAATCGGATTTCAAAATTTTTCAAGATGGCGGCGTACACCTGTTTAGGTATTACATGAGAATATTACTACATGAAAAGAACTTTTTAAATCGAAATTTTATAGCCCATTTTTCTCGCCGGCCGGATGGCTGAGTGGTATCGCGTTGACGTGCCATGCAGGAGAATCTGGGTTCGCATCTCAGATCCGGCATCTCCTGAAAAATTTTTACGGAGTTCCGAACTCGGATCGGCGATCCTCGTCCTTCATCATCCGGCGCCCCTCCAGAGTATGGGTATAGCCAGTGGTTGGAACTGGCACCGCCTCTTAGTAATCTCACTGATTTTTTTTTGGTCAACAGATGACGCCACACTCCATTCAGGTAGAATACTATGTGGTGGGGTGAAACAAGCCCTTCCACAGGCTGCCCACCCCTGCGGAGAGGTCAGCCGGATTGTGGAGGATTGGGATCGATGGCCGGGCCCGGACCCCATGATAAATATTTTCAAAGGGTGGGACCCGGGATTCGAACCCGAGTCCTCCAGAGTGGAAAGCCGAAGCGTTCCACGCGGCCATAATCTCACTGATTGGAAAGAGGTGCAAAAATGCAAAATAGCCCATTTTTCTCATCACCTGTACCAGATAGATGTGTGGTTCTTTTGGAAAGTTTATTCAGTTTACCGTCGTCTTTCGATCAGTGATATTCTTATTATGTTTTCTTATTAAAACTGTTGCTAAGAATAATACCGATTTAAAAAATGAGGCTAAATCGAATAAACTTTACAAAAGATTTATAGCTCTAACTGATTCCGGGGACGAGAAAATTAGCGATAAACTTCGATAGAAAAAGTACATACTCGCGCGTATTACCTGAACTGAAGTGCGCCGTCATCTTGAAAAGTAATCTTGAAAGCCTGTATATAGTTTTTAGAATGAATAAGTAGCACAACAGAATTGTCGTTTCGCAATTTTAATTAACTGCCAGTGGAAGAGGAATCTTTAATTCTCTAACATATATCTCGAAAATTGCAAAAGATTTTTTACAGACAGACTGGCTACAGGCGAACAATGTGAATACATATGATAATTTTCAGACATTTTGATAAAATCGTTTACAAGAAATTGCACTATTTTCATTCCTCTGATAAATGTATTAAATTCTGAAGTTACAAAATCAATAAAATAATCCAAGGAGTCTGCATAGTAAGAATTAAATATTATTCCTAATACAAATTTGTGAAAAATTTGATCTTTAAAGATCAGACTGCACAGTTTAATTGCCAAAGTGATGCGTGAAAATGTTCCATTCGGTTACACTGACTTCATATCATGTCATCATTATGGTTATTAAGTAAATTTCATCATACTATAGTCGTAATTTTATTTCGTTGTAATTCACAGATTATCTTGTACTTATAATTTAATCTATGTGTATCTTAAATATCTAATATGAAGCATCCTCATTGCATGAGACACAAAAAGAACTTCAAATACCTATCTCATTTATACCATAAATTAAATTGTTTTAAAAATATATGTTTGAATTACCTATCTATGTTTCAATGCAAAGAATAAAAGATAATTCAGTATTTGATAATCATAACAGTTCCAATTATAAAAATGTTGTATCATTTTCTTCTAATGTGTCTTTCTTCAATATAAAAAGAAATTTTCGTTCTTTTCAGACAATGAATGGTTTATCTGCAGCTGTTGTTATAGACAATGGGACTAGGACGTGTAAGGTAGGAATGGCTGGTGATGATGCTCCCAGAGCACTTTTGCCATCAGTTGTAGGCTATCCTCAACAAATTCAGGTATATTCACAACTTAACGTTTAAATGTGATAAATGTATTATAATTTTGGAAATACATACTAATATAAATGTCATGCGAAATGTTTCTGAATTAGCAAATATTCAAAGTAATTAATTAATTAATTACTTTGAATATTTAAGTAATTAATTGATTAATTAATTTTATCATAAAATAAATGTTATTTATAAGTAAATTTAATATTTTATTTCTTTTTTAACAATTCTTTTTTTATTTTATTTTATTATTTTGAGAAATTATTCGAAAGCAGAACAGATTACAATAATCTTTTATAAATTCATAAACATAAATATTACTTTCATTGAAACACTTCAGGATTTAGAATTTAAATTTTATTCCTAAATAGTTTTTAAACGAAATAAAAAATTTCATATTTAAATTTGAAATTCTAAAATATTTTCAGAAAATAAAAGCCTAAAATGTTAATAAATTTCTAATTCTTTTTATTTTTTAATCTCTCAGAAAGATAGGGAATTTAATAATAAATACTGACAATGAACTTCTATTGAAAAATTCAAAAAATCAATAATAAATTAATACATTTCAGTCCTAATAAAGCACCATAAGCAGTGAAAAATAATATATTTAATGAGACAAAAACGTTTTCGGTATTGGTACTACCATCATCAGTTGTATATAACAGAGTATAATGAATTAGAACAGACCAGAGGAATTTTTCACTGCTTATGGTGCTTTATTCGGACTTTAATGTTAAAGGTTAAGCAGTTTTAGTGATTTCTTTTATGATTAATACATTTCTATATTAATTATCAAATAAAGACTTTGTACAGTTGAAAAATCAATAATTTTTTATAAATCATTTAACAATAATAATATCCATTGTAGACCAGTACTAAAGATAAACATATAGAGTTATTAACAATGCACATAATGCGATGAAATATATTCGTCCCTCTTATAAAAATTTAACAATATAAAATCTAGTTTCTGCGAGTGTTCAATTCATATTATACTCTTCCAAATTCATCTGAACAATACATATCATAATTATATCAATATTAAGAAATTTATTTATATCTATAGCTAGAATTTTAAAATATTTTAGGTCTATCAATAGTTTTATTTTCTGTCACGGATAAAAAATTATAAAATGTAAAAAAAAAATATTTTATTCCTTTTCTTCATTTCAGATTAATGAATCTGTACAAGATTTAACTTATTATATTGGAAGTGATATTAATTTTAGTCAGCACAAGCTTTCATTTCCGATAGAACGTGGATTTATAAACAATTGGGAAGAGATGGAAAAGCTCTGGAATGCAGTTTACGACAAGATATTAAAAATTAATTCAAATGAGCATCTGCTTTTGATGACATATAATCCACTATCTCCTAAACAAAACAGAAGAGAAATGACTGAAGTAATCTGAATAAAAATTAACAATTATATACCAAAAACTGTACCAATTATATAAAAGTGTTCCAATAATTTAAGATGTTATCAAAAAATTTTAATTTAATTATTATAAATTAATTTTTATCTTATTCTTACAGATATTATTTGAAAAGTTCCATGTGCCAGGTCTTTACTTGGCCATTCCTTCAATTTTGTGTATGTATTCTTGTGGTAGACTAACAGGACTGATTGTGGATTGCGGAGAAGGAGCAACTTATGTCATGCCAGTTTATGAAGGATACGTTGTTTCCTCAGCCATTAAACGTATACCCATAGCTGGAATGGATATCACACATCAATTGATGTCAGCCCTCAAGAAAGAAAAATATGAATTTCCATCATCTAGTAAATGGAATTTAAATGTTTTTATGCGTTTCAGAAAATCATTATATCGATTTTTTTCCTAATTTAGATATATATGAATTATGTACAAATTTAAAAGAAAATGTATGCTATATTGCCGAAGATTATGCTCAAGAACATACCAAAGAAAAAAATGAAATCGAACGGATGCATGAATTTCAAGATGGCCATAAAGTTACTGTGAATGTAGAAAGATTTATGTGCACGGAATGTCTTTTCGATCCTCATTTGATAGGTTTGGATTTTGAAGGAATATCTACAACTGCTTTTCGCTCCATATCCGACAGTGATATTGATTTGCGTATGCATCTTTATAATAATATAATTATGACCGGAGGAACAAGTCTAATACCTGGATTTGTCCAAAGAATGAGGAAAGACATACAGAAATTGTCTTCAGAAAATTCGAATATTAAAGTTAATTTAGCTCCTAATAGTATTATTGCACCGTGGATCGGAGGATCCATACTGGGCACTAAAGAAACATTTCCTGCTATGTGTATTAATAAACAAGATTACGAAGAATTTGGAGTGGATATTGTATTTAAACAATGGTTATGATATGTATTTCATAATATTTGTGTTATAAGTATTGTATTTTTATTTATATAATTTTTGTAACTAGTTTCAAATCGTGTCTGATATTTAATATAAAAATGTAATTTAAGTATAAAAAATATATCTTTATATCCTTATCTTTAATTTAATTTTATTTGTTGTTGTTTATTTAGAGTATTTATTAAAATTCAGAGGGATCAAATGAATTTGATGGCTTAACCTGAAGAATATCCATGATCGTCCTTTCATCACAATATTGAGAAATCAAATTTATGGTAATTTTATCTTCGTTCTTTCTTCCTTTGATCAATTGTGTATAGTTAGTGATGCAAACTGATTCATTAGATATATGCAATATAACTTATCCTAAAGATATCATTTGTCGTAAATATACTATGTATAGTATCCTCATTTAGAGTGGCTTGGTAGCAACTCTTTGATACCAGCTTCCATCTTTTATAAATTTATTTAAGGGGTTCCAATATGACGAATCAATTTTTGTCCTCTATAATCTGTTTGACCTTTCCACTAAGCATTGTCTAGGGCTTAGATTGGCCTCACCACTTAGCGATCATCACTGATTGGGAAGTGGCACTAAAAATGTACATACAGTACAATCAGAGCTGGATTAAGCTAGTGTGGGGCCTGTAGCATATGTTAAAAAAGGATCCTATATTAAAATATAAAATAAAACAACACAAATATATTTGAGCACATACATTTTTAATTTTCATAGTAATTATCATTATCAAAAGTAACAACACAATCAACATTATTGTTTAAATATTAATTTTTATACATTTAGCATGAGCAAATTTGTTGATGATATAGGATGTATCTATTTCACACAGAAGTTTATGTTCAGAGTCATACTAAGTCACCTCTTATGCTCTTTCATTCACAATTTTGTGATACCAAATGAAATACACTAAATATGGCATAAATCATAAAATCATTAGTTTAACGCTCGTATTATATGACCAAAACATACACTGACGGATGATAATCCGGCTCTGAGTACAATCTTTATGATTGGCCACATGCAATGTTACTTTAATCTAGTAGTGATCTGTAAATTCTGTCAAAGTCGGCCGGATGGCCGCTTGGTAAAGCTGTAGCTTACCATCCTGGAGGATTGGATTCAAATCCGGGTCCCACACCTGTAGTTTTTCAGGGGGAGTCAGGGCCCGGCCCGTTGAACTCCATCCTTCAATCATCCCGTTGACTCCATCATGGGTGTTAGCCAGCCTATGATGGGCTCTATAAGTGGCCACCGCCAGATACAAAATATCTCATGAGGATATGGCGGCTTAAACAGCGCTTCTCAAACTTTTCCACTTCGCGACTTCTCTTACCCCTCGAGAAAATATTTTCGCGATCCTGGGTATAGAGGTATGTAAGCTAGCAATACGAATTAAAACATTTACTAAAATTTCTGCGACCCCGAAATTTTGTTACGCGATCCCATATGGGGTCGCGACTAGGGCCGGATTTACCTATAGGCCGACTAGGCCGCGTCCTAGGGCCCCGCGATTCTAGGGGCCCCAAAACTGTCAATCAGTTTTCAACTTTTATAAACTTTTAATAAGATAAAATGGGTTTTTATTAAAGTACTAGATAGAAAGTAAAATTTTAAAGGTTCCTTATAAGTTATAAGGAACCTTTAAAATTAGACGTAGCTGATTTGAATTTTTAAGGGCCCCAAAGCCTTGCTCGTCCTAGGGCCTCCAAAAATGCATATCCGGCTCTGGTCGCGACCCACACTTTGAGAAGCACTGGCTTAAACTAATCTAATCTTAACCTAACACATTCTGTCAAATATCAAAATATGACAATCGCAATCGGGTTATAATTAAATTGAGAATATTATAAATTATTCGGATTGTGTTCTGTTGTAACAGCTTACAAAATTTAATGATTTATCTACACCCGTTATTAACAACATTATTCGAACTTTGATCTTATATTATAAGGCTACAAAATGAATAAAAAACTTTACATTTTACAGCCGGATAGTTCAAAGGAGGTAGTTTCCATTTTAAGATTTAGGATCGAATTTCTTAATTTAGCGTATTTTCTCGTTTTAAGAGAATTTGGACCGTACTGGTCTTATACTTTAGTCTACGTCGAAATCCATCAAGATAGATAGCACATGGGGAGATACAATCAGCATTTACATATTATAACTCTTACATATTTCTTGAGTTGATTTGTGGTTAATAAACCTTCAAAATAACTATTGAAATTTTATGACAATTATTTTAGGCCAATTTCCATTTTGATAAGATATTAAATGGCAATGGATCATTCCAAAACCCACTAAAAACCACCTTAATTGTTATCTTATTTTTAAAAATATTTTGAAGATTGAATTCGATGGTATTATTATTATTTTTTCTTTTCATTTGCCAAATCGATTAACTCCACCAGTCATACAAAAATTGTAAAAAAATAACGATTACTCCAAGCATATACTATCTTATGCATTTTATATGTCGTAAGATAAAAGCTATACCTGTAATAATACATTCTACGATGTTTATTTGAATTTATATTTTAAAGGGAATTTTAAAAAAACAATGTAATATTATTTTATCATTTTTCTCTACTTTTCGCTTTGTGGAGCTAATCGATTTGGCAAGTGAGCGGCTCATATAGAAAACAAAAAAGAACAGATTCAATGAATCAAACTATTATGATCTGAATTTAGTTATTGTTATTTTTAATTATCACTGTTTTCGGCTGTGCAATTATTTTTTAAAATATTATTATTTTGAAGCTGTTAAATCATTAGTAAAAAATTAATTCTCACAAATTTTTAATCGTAGCCCTCTGGTGAGAGATTTCTTAATTAACATCATAACATCGCGTGTCTTCCTCATGTTTACGAAATAGAAAACGAAATATGAAAATTTGTAATCGGTTAATCGGTATAAATTATTAAATGACACATTAAAATATTAGGAATGGATATCCTTCGGCCTCAGTTAATATGGATAGATGGTCGTTGCTATCGCAAAAATACTGTTCACAGTCGAGTTAGTCATCCAGAGGAAAGTAGCGAAGATTTTGTAGGTAATATCTAACAGTTTTAAAATAGATTAACTACTTGTCTGCAAAGATTCGCTACAATAATATTTAACTGATTTAGATTTTAGGGATGATGAAAGCTATATCGAAGATAATGAAGATAATATTGAAGAAATATCAATTGGAAGATTTCAGGGAATCATTAGTGTTCCAAGTGCCTATTTCAGGTACAGTAATTTTAAATTATTGTAAATTTTCATATAAATATCTCATGAAATAAACATATAATTTTACTTCAAATATTGTTTTTATGTATTTAATTCTAAAATTAATTAATTAAATAATTTTGTATTTTTTATAATAAATTTCAATTCATTTTTGTTCAATATGAATTGTTTATCCTGTTCTGAGATAAAAGATGTTGAGGTTTTTCAAGAAAAGTGTGATCACTTTTTTTTTTTTTTTATTTTTTTTTTTTTTTTTTTTTTTTTTTTTTTTTTTTTTTTTTTTTTTTTTTTTAATTTTAGCATTATATATTGAGAAAAACTAATCTTTAATTCTCCAACAATTTGCTTTTACTTTAGTAATATACAAAATTGTAAATCTAATAGATAACACAATTTCTTCTAGTTCTTTGGAAAATTAATTGTTAAAAAATATGGCACCAGCTTATGATGTTGCATTAAGTTTTGATTTTTGTATTGATTTTTTGGAATCTAATAACTATTGTATGCCCAAATTACAGCTGAAAAATTTAAAATTTCCAATTAGTCAAACCATATTTAAATTTCATAAATTAATAGGAAAAATAGGAAATAAATTATTGGTTAGAGAAATAATTCTAATTCTCTTCTTTTCTAATTGCTAACATTCCAAATCATGATTTGGATATTAATCTATTGCATTATATATTTTAATATATAATCATAAAGTATTTTATGAATTACTATTATCATCATCTATACAAATTTTATTATAATCATTAATATTATTTACTATTGATCCTATGATGAGTCTTTTTACAAATATTTTACTATATAGTGGAATTTCTGAAAATTAGATTTTACTTAATTTATACATTTTGCAATTAGTTCAAATCATTTGCAGCATTAGTTTTTTTATCAACATTGCTTCTATAATTAATTTCTCTTCAAATTATTAGAAATTTAATGTATATCTTTTATTACCCGCTATGACATCTAAATGATATGCAAATTAAGCTATGAATCAAAACATTTTAATTTAAGAATTCCATAATAAATGAAAGAAAAATCTCGAATGAATGCTCATACTGTATTTATATCATATCTAAAGGAAAGTAATGACTAATCTTTTTAATTTTATAGGTTTTGTTTTTATAGTATTATGTATCCCATATTTTTTTATACATATTATTATTACACTGACGGAAAAAAAAATCCCAACACCAAGAAAGACTTGTGTTAGATAATTTTTTTTAATGTATTAATATAGACAATTTTAATATCAATGCAAGACAGATTTAAATTATTATACATGAAGAAAATTGATATATAAGTATAGAACGATTCAGAGTTTATTGTGAGTTGACTAAGTGAAATTTGAAGAAATAAATAAGAATAAGATATATTAAGAAACAATTTGATTACGAAAGCAGAGAAATCCCTAATATGTCCGAAAAATAATTTCAAGTAAATTTTTTTAATGTATTAATATAGACAATTTTAATATTAATGCAAGACAGATTTAAATTATTATACATGAAGAAACTTTGGGTTTTTATATAGCATAAATAAACTATAAGAAAAACAAAAGCTTCTTAAAAATTATTGTAATTTTCAATTGACTAACTGCAGGATCAGAAGGTGACATAAATTGCGTTGTTTTCTGCGATGAATTTGTTAGTATTAAGACTTTTAAAGCCACTGATAAAATAACGCGGCCGCTACAAGTTCTAAACAGAACGAAATGAAAGATCTTTATTCGAATATTTCAATTGAATTAAGTATTTTATTAACAACTGTTTCTGTTGTTAGTGCAGAAAGAATGAGATTGGGATTATTATTGTGATATTGTTTGATATACATATCACACAATGTATGATATACATAAAAACTACTATAAGGAGTTTTTTGATTAAATAAAGTTTGCATTAATTACATTTTTTATATTTCGGAATTCTCAAGAATTCTTGGGAAATACGATTTCCCGATGTTCTCGATTCCCGAAGGTTCCAAAATGTCGAGAATTTGGAAACACTACTGTCTATTATATTAACTTTTTGTAGCCACAATTTCTATAATGTCATTATCAAAGAATTTTTAAACTAAATAAATTTTAAGAATCATTTATTAATTTTTTCAATAAAATTTTACAACACAATTATTTTTAAATAACAATATTTTAAATGACTAGATTTCATATTAAAAGGAATCATAAATAATTCTAATAGCACTTTTTCTTATTGCATATTTCTCAACTTTATATTCTATCTGAAAATATAATACATATAGATTTATGAAAGATACCGGTGGGAAAAATATGTAAAGATAATCCTGATAAATTTCTGTAAAAACTACGTAAAGAAATTATCAAAATATTATTAGAGAGTAGTTGATGTAACAGGACTGATACCATGCACTAATAATGTTGGTGGAAGATCATCTGTGAGAATGTCTAACTTTTTCAAGTATGATAAATACATACTTGGATCATTTGGTGGTGGAGGAAGATATATAAATATGACTGAAGTATTGCAACTATGTGAGCGAATAGTTGTATTGACTGATTTGAGATATATATCATTTGGAAGTCTGTTTTCTGAAGAAGAAAATTCTTTTAATATATCATCATACATGATGAGCCTAATTGAAGCACGAATTCTCAACATATGTAGCATATTCACCCATTGAGTTTCACACTGCATAACATTATCTCTCTGTGAACTGACACTCATAAATACTCTTAATTTAGTTTTAGATTTCCAGCCTGGTACCATTTGTAGAATACATGCCAACTGCATAGTGAACAACCAACAGTTGTCAATGGCAGTGATAGATGATGGATTAAAAATATTACCTGGCCAGACATCGATGGAATAATTGCGTTTTGATTTCAATATCATATTTCTGTCTAAGAGATGAAAATGACGAGCTAAACAGACATTTGTTTGCATACGAAATATACCATCATATATCATTGAAACATATTCATTAGGAGAAATTTCATGTGGTTCACCAGGAGAACGAAGATTTAAAAATTTTTCATTACCAAGCATTACATTTTGTATTTCTTTAAAGGTTTCATCAATTTCAAAAAAATCTTTTGGATTGCTATTATCATAAAATCCAAGCAGAATAGTATTTGGTTTCATAGCTCCCAATCCAGAAATACGCACCAAATGATGAAAGCCTTTTCTTACAGAAGGAGCCATTGTTACTTCCACAAATGCTTTCACCTGAAAAATTTAACACAATTATTAAAATGTTTTGATATTTAAATTATATTAATACAGTAAGATCCCATTTAATGTGGGGGATATGTTAAAAAAAAAAACGCTAAATAAAACAATATTAAACAAGGTCATCTTAACATGTGAATAATAGAAATAGATGAAACAGGACAATGAATAAAAAAAATATACATATCTTTTTTTTATTTTGTAACATGTATTACTATTGTATTACATTAATTATAGACATTTTTTATTGCTAATATGATTCTATTCATGAATCATTCATGAAAATCAAAAATATTCAAGTAAATAATTTCTGTTGTATTACATTAATTATAGACATTTTTATTGCTAATATCGATTTGTATAGTATTACATTAATTATAGACATTTTTTATTGCTAATATTGATTTGTATATTACATTAATTATAGACATTTTTTATTGCTAATATCGATTTGTATTACATATATTATTACTATTATATTACATTAATTATAGACATTTTTATTGCTAATATCGATTTGTATTCATTCATGAAAATCAAAAATATTCGAGTAAATAATTTATGTTGTGATGAGGAAGTTTCTTTCTCATTTGACATTTTGTGTTTTCATTAAGAAGTCATCTAACATTGCTTGACTTTTCACTTTTTGCTTTTTTGTTAAGTAGTCATCTAATGTTATTTGCCCTTTTCCTCTTTCGCTCAACAAGCAATTGTCGATAGCAAGACATCGCATCCATGACATTTCATCTTGCAACCTTGACCATATCGAACTATAGTTCGAAGTGGCAGGATTCAGGTTAAAATTAAAATGGGATAATTGTTATTTTTATTACTGTAACATAATGTTGATGACTGATCATAAATATGAACTGTGATTGCAACAGACTTTCATATGTACTGCATTGCACTGTTATCAAATGCACTGCGAGCTGGCATAGGGGTATCAAAATAACAAATTCATGCAATTTCAGATTTATATGAATTTAACAGTTCAAAAAACTGTGCCAAAGTGAATCAATAAAAAATATAGAATTTGAAAAATCATGTTATATTGAAACGGCATTAAGCAGGGTCTTACTGTATCACCATCATAAACAATTATGTCAAATAGGAATCACTTAAACATGATACTTTTGATTTAGTAATTTGTATTACAATTTGAAGTTTGATATTATTACAGATGTTCTTTGAGTTACAGATATAATTCATTTGTAAATTTTATTTCTAATTCAAAATATATTGTGTTTTGTACTTCTAAGTCCAAGTAAAAACTGGACTCATAAGTATCAAATTCATTGTATATTTTCTATTGTGTAACATTTATTGTTATTAACTAAGCCAATTAGAAGTTTTTATTTCAGAACTCTGAATATAAATTTCTGATAACACAATTTGAGATATTTTCTGGAAGATCTGCAATCTTGAAATATCATGCTCATAAAACAATTATTTAATATATAATATATTTGTTGCTAGACCATTTCATTATTGTAATGTTAAAAATTTTTATACGATTTTGAAATTTTCTAAAAATCAAAAATAAAATGGCATATTCTATGTATGAAAGTTTGCCACTCAAATGTTATAACTCAAAGATCACCTTTATTTTCATTTTATATTTAAAATCTGAGTCATCAGAACATTCTTGGTTTACAAATAGCCACTTAACAATTACTCAGATTTGAGTTTTTTAAATATGAAGTATCAAAAAAATTGACAATTGCAATAAATAAATACTAAATGTTTATAAAAAAGCATTTCAATCCATATACAGTGGATTCCGCTTAATTAGGACAGACACGTAATTGAGCCAAATTTCAAAGAATGGAAACCAGACTAATAAGCTAATACATAAATTAAATGCTTAATTGGGACAGTAGCAGAAAAGGAATTTTCAATTTTTGCCGCGTAATTGAGCCAAATTTCAAAGAATGGAAACCAAACTAATAAACTAATACATAAATTAAATGCTTAATTGGGACAGTAGCAGAAAAGGAATTTTCAATTTTTGATATATTTTAGGGATTTTTCAAAAGTATGGCAACACTACATACACTAATATTTGTTGTGTGTTTTCTTAAAAAATCCTTATATAAAAATAACATTTTATTGTACCGGTAATTTTTCAGATTAAACCTTTCTACAATACAATACAGACTAACACAATGGAGCGAGTCATTTTTTTCACGTCCTATTACATACATATCGTCGACACACTGTCGCCGCACTAATATAAACATCCATTCTTTAGTAAAATTATAAGTAAATATCATTGTTGATAAATAATGCATAACAATACTGTATTCGGCAACACTAGCATGATGAGAATCAGTAATCTATTGTCATGAGTCTGGCAAGTATGCATCTGCTTAAGAGTCTACCGTTACGGTACCTAGCGATATTCATTTACAGTGTTGATTTTATTTAAAATTTTTAAATCTTGGCCAAAATGCCAAGAAAAGATTTTGCACTTTTGAGTAAAATTGCCTTGCTGGATAAAATTAAAAGCCAGCCATTTAATACACGCTACGGGAGACTCACTGAAATAAACCAAAATCTACCATAGCGCATCTCCTACAACAAGAAAATCAACTGCTACGGGAGACTCGCTGAAATAAACCAAAATCTACCATAGCGCATCTCCTACAACAAGAAAATCAACTGCGCGAGGAGTGGGCATTACAGAAAGAAATTCTGGGAACATCCAGAAGTAAGCATGATGGAAAGGATCTGGAAGTCAAAAAAGCATTAGATCAATGGTTTTCTATAGTTAGCGGGCAAGGCGTTAATATCAGCGGCCCAATGTTGAAGCCGAAGTCAGAGGAGGTCACTAAAAAGCTAATAATTAGGTAACTATTTTAATAAATCTTTAAAATAGATACCTAATTATTATTTTTTAACCTATTTATTTATTTACCTATGAATTATATATTTTATTTTATAATTTATTATTACTTCGTTTAATTCGGAGAGCCACTTAATTGGGACAAAACGGCTTAGTCCCAACATGTCCCAATTAAGCGGAATTCACTGTATATATCTATACAATATAGTATGACTGGATTTGTAGTAAAATTTTTGTTGTTTGCTATGAAATCAAAAAAATCAAAATGGCAGTTGAAAATCTGAAGTAGAATGCTCTCTAGTTTTACTAGCATATTATATAAATAATTTCCATTCTTGGTTTCTGCCTAAGGAAGTAGTTCATCTGTATAAAATCTAATCTATTTATTTGTTAATAATAATAATGAAAAATAAAAATTCATTTATATGATAATTTATTATAATAATTTACCTGATTTTAAAGGTTATATTTTCATTTCTTTTGATAAATAAATCATTATTTAATCTTAAACTATTAATTTTGTTGGCCTTTAATTTTACTGTAGTTAAATTTTATTACTCAGAAAAGAACTTCTAATTTTAACCTTATATCTACAGGAAATTGATTCTTGATTTAAAAGTTCTTACTTTTTCAAGCAATTTCCTGCATCAAATTAACACAAAATAAGGAACTACCTGTGTCCATATGCACACACAAAAAAGTTTTCTACTCAAATGTTGTAATAAATTTGAACTATTATTTATAATTTAAAATTATATAATTCTTAAAAAGTATAACTGAAGATTACCTTAAGTTTATCAAGGAGAGCCAACCATAGAGGATATTCTGAAGTTATAGGATCTATATCATAGTCTTCTGTTTCTCCTATTTTAACATGCCCCAATACATATAAACCACTTTTCTTAATATCATTCGCAAAAGATATTAATGGCAATGCAGAACGAGGATTAGCAACCAAAAACAAAAATTGTGGTCGCCAAAACTTTACGTGATCTTTTCTACTATCTAATAGTAATAAATATTTTCGAACCTAAAAAAGAAATTCCGATTTTTTTTATCTCAATATATATACATATATATATACATAATCAATTTGACTTACCTGATGAAATATAATAGCTTGACTAATAGAACCCCAACGAACAGGTGGAGAACGTAAATGCAGACACAGAAACAACAAAATGAAACAAACAATGCACAAACTTGCATAAGCAACACTTATGAAAAACATCATGGAACCACATCCAATTAATCCAATTAGTGCTGTATACCAAGAAAAGTATTTAAACATGGGTCTGAAAAGAATAATTCAGTTATTATTATTTACTACAGAGAATATACCCATGGTGGCCAAGCTACAGCTCACAAGCCACATGTGGCTCTTTAGTACTTTCAGTATAGCTCCATTCCATGAGAGTCAATAGTTAATATGGAGCAAATACCTATTAAATTTAAAAAATATATTTGTAATAGTAGTATGCATCTATATGAAATAAATGCATGTGAAATATATAATAAACAATTTTTGAAACCATTGTTAAGATTATTTGAAAAACTGATGTAGCTCTCATTGACCCAGAAAGAAACTGAGGCTCTCAACTATTTGAGATTCTCCTAAATGGCTCATAGTGAGATGAAGCTTGGCTACTCCTGGAATGTACTATATAGCAGGAGTCTCCAATCTTTTTCTTTAGAGGATTATATTGGCATTGGCAAATTTGGATGGAGGGCCAAATTAAGAGAATAGTTTAAAAATAAGTGAAAGATTGTTAGATTTTATTTAAATTGTTAATATAAAATTCTTATATACGTTTTTATATATGAAAATACTTCATTTATAATGCTCATAAATATTGCATTCAAAGTACAGTAACTTCTTATCACATTTATTAATATAAGAGATTCCTAACTTACATGGTTTTTATTTATGTAATTTCAGAGATATGCAGAAGCACAAGTACTTTAATTTTTAATTAAATCTCTATAAAATGCTAATGAAAAATTCATTAAATAATTTACATTTTTGTAAAAATATCACTTATGGCCTTAAATTTTCTTATCTATGTTTAAAGTAGATTCATAAATTTTATTTGATCATTCTGTTTGTTAGTGCACCCATTCATGTACTGTATATTGAATTTAAGTACTGTTGGACTTACATGGTTTTTGATTTATGTGAAATTTTTTTGGACAAATTAACCATGAAAGTTGGGATCTATGTGTATATATATATTATATTATTGAAAATATAAATTATTATATTAATATTATGAAAACATACTTCACTCCATTTATTTATGAAACTATACATCACTCCATTTATGAAAATAACATCAACTTTTCTTTTTCTAATAAGTACACAATTAATATACAGTTTATAAAAAAATATAATAAATATAAAAATTATCAAAATCAAAAATCTCAAGCATGATGATTTTAATTACTGTTTTATTACACATTTTATTTTTTAGATTAAGGCTTGAGATGAATTAAATTATCATGTTTCTGTTTTTGAATTCTGGCACTTCTAAATGAAATCTGTTTTCTGTTGGTTATTTAAACAAATTAATTTCTGATATATTGCATTATCTACAGTTTGAAATTTTAAAATATTTGTTCAAATTCTAGTTCCATCCAGTTTTGTTAACTTTTTATTTTTAAATTTTTTAAGTCTAATGGATGCTTATTTCTTTCAATTGTCACATGATTGTATCTATTCCACAAATTTTAAGTTGAAGACCCTTGGCTGAATTAAAAAAACTATTAGGCCTTTAAAACTAAAATTTTAAATGCTTATTTGGAAGTTTTTCATTATTATATAATACATTATAATATTCCTATGTATATTAAAAATTATACTAATTTTGCTTTTAAAGAAATTTGTAATTATTTAATAAATTTTTAATTTATATTAT
>AYEL01076964.1:0-26452 GCA_000484575.1 Olivierus martensii
CTGTATAGTATATGATATTTAAATATTATTATTTAAATTTAATTATTAATTTTAAAATTGTGTTCATTATTTCATTAGAGAATTTTATTTACACTTCAGGATATCAAAATTCTGGAATTTACAAGAAAAAAATACAAATGATGATCATTTATAATTCAGCACAGATCAAAAGTGGAAATTTCCACTTTTGATCTGTGCTGAATTATTAATATTTATGTAAGAAATGGGATGAAGTTAAACATAATCATTATTTCTTGTCTTGTAATTTCTATACTATCTAAATTTTACAGTGATTTCAGTTATTTATTTTAAGCAAGCATATATGTTTAATTTCAGATAATTATAATTATTTTTTCCACTAACTTTAAATTATTCAAGTTCTATTATTTTTATTACTAATATTTATCCTTCAATACTCAGTATAAATATTACATGGAGCAATTGTTTTCAAGCATTATATAATAGCATCCTCTTTTCTATGAAAAATTTCTTTTGATTCTTCTCTTTTCATGAAATCTATATAAATATTTATTAAAATGCATTCCCTAAAATATAATAAAATATTATTGTAATGTAATAAATAATGAATAATTATAAATTACAGATAGTCCTTGATTTACTTATGACTATTTTTGCCTCTCTGTTGATAGATAAATTTTGAGCATTTACGATTTATGACAAAGGTTTGAAACCAAACCTTGAATCATAAGTCATAAATGCCCAAAATTTATAGATTTTTCATTATGTTTACTAAGATATTATATATTATCTTACTAAGCATAAAGAATACAAAAAAGGATACTTTCTATATATCAGATCATTGGATCAGAGACTTGAATTGCATTGACCAATCACAGAATTTACTGATTGCATCACAGAATTTACTGATTGCATCACTGTCATAAGTATGAGTGATTATGTCATAAGTCACAGACTATTTGTACTAATGTAATTTAATTATGCAAGTACTGAAAGATCAAGGAACTTTGATTACTTATGACAAAGGTTTGAAACCAAACCCTGAATCATAAGTCATAAATGCCCAAAATTTATAGATTTTTCATTACGTTTACTAAGATATTATATATTATCTTACTAAGCATAAAGAATACAAAAAAGGATACTTTCTATATATCAGATCATTGGATCAGAGACTTGAATTGCATTGAACAATCACAGAATTTACTGATTGCATCACTGTCATAAGTATGAGTGATGTCGTCATAAGTCACGGACTATTTGTACTAATGTAATTTAATTATGCAAGTACTGAAAGATCAAGGAACTTTGATTATATAATTTAAATATATATTAAAGTCTTTAAATAATATTCCTTACCGAAAGTTAGGTGCAGATGCTACTTCCAAAGCAAGGCATGTTAAATTTGTTGATAAGTAAGACAGTAGAAACAAAACAGAAGTTATTTGGGCAATAATATTCAAAGCACCCATCAATAATACTAGCTAGAAAGTAAAGTTATATTTTTTATAACAAATTACAAATTTTTTAATAATTTTGTTATATTATATTTAATTTACCTGAATTAAAAACCATGCAATAATAACTGCAAGAATAGGATTGTTTTTCTTGCTACATCTGACTATACATCTTGTAAAATAGCCTAGAAATATAAGAAATTATTAAAATTGAAATAAGCATAAAAATATATTTCTCATATCAATTAACTACAGGGTAAGTCAAAGAATGAAACAACTTTACATATTTGGTATGAAATAACTGTTTATGATAAAACATATAAAGAATTAATGAACAGTGAAATTGTCAAAGTTTTACTTACATCACAAGATTCACAAAAATTTAATATAGGAAGCATGTCACATGGCATATATCCAAGCCAATAGAGTTCTTGCTATACTCAAGATATCATGATCACATCAATGATTTTGATGGCAGCAGCAATATACTGTCATAATTCTGGTAGATCTTGTGGCAGAAGTAATACATAATTAATCACACACACTGCTTTTCACATATTGCACAGTAAAAAGTCACAGGTTAAATGATCAAGATGGCCAACTGTAAATGCTAGGTCACTGGCAGTAAACCAAATATTCTCAGCCAAATTAATCTCAAGCATAATATTTTAGACAAACTATAAATGTTTTTTAATTATTATTTTATATATAATATTAATTTATTAAAAAAAATTTAGTTTAATTCTGAAATATAATATGAGATATTAATTTGGCTGAAAATATTTGGTTTATAGATATTTTCATCCAAAGTTAGTTTCAATTAGAGTATGTCAGTGGCAGTAGTATGACCAATCCAGTGATGAGGCAATGTTCATTCAGATAACACTGGATGATTTACATTATTTCAGTAGTGCCCTATCTTGTTAGAACAAGTAATTGTTGGATTCCTTATCTAGCTTTGGGATTAGCCACTGCTGCAGCATATGAAGAGAGATCATCCCAGTTACAATGCCCTCCTTGAATATGTATGGCCCATAAACTTTTGTGATATGGTGCAAAAGATCTTGATCATCAGTGAATTCCAAACTTGCTCAATGGTGGCATGAGAGTTGTGTGTCCCCTATACTTACAGACACAATACATCTTCTCCTCATCACTTGTCATTTTGCCACATTAGCACTCTGTCCTATACTTACAGACACAATACATCTCATCACTTGTCATTTTGCCACATTAGCACTCCTGATGAAGCACAGCACAAAATATGTACACCCCAAGCACAAATAAAACTTTGAGAGTTTTGCTGTTCATTGATACATATGTTCTTCTATCATAAATTATTACTTTATACCAAATATATAAAGTGGTTTTATTCTTTTTGACTTATTTTGCTGTTCATTGATACATATGTTCTATCATAAATTATTACTTTATACCAAATATATAAAGTGGTTTTATTCTTTTTGACTTACCTTTCATAATTTAATTGATGATAATCTGAAATAGTCAAAATAACTTGTTGAGGAAATAATTGGAATTAAACAGTAAATTCATAATTATATAAATATCATATATCATATTTTATATAAATGAAGCAGCTCTATTATTTAGCAGTCAACTAGAATTCTAATTATTTTAAGTACAAATTTGTCTTATCCAAAATTGAATTGAAAATCTTTGGATTATGCTCTAACATATTATCAAATAAATCAAGAATTGAATACAGATATTCTTTGACTTATAAATTGAATTTTATGGAAGTTGAATTTATCTATATGGAATGTTCAAATAAATCAAGAATTGAATACTGATATTCTTTGACTTATAAATTGAATTTTATGGAAGTTGAATTTATCTATATGGAATGTAATTATGCTACATAATTATTATAGTAAAATTAAAACTACACACTATATGTATAACCTATCCATACTATATAGATAAGGCAGGTGATATACAATAAATATCATAAAACAATATGTAAAAAGTTATTGTAATATGATGTAATATAAATTTACATATACAACAGTAACTTTTATACTAACTATTAATCAGTATTTATAATATATAAAATTATATGTAAATTATTTTTGTAACTGGTTCCTTATTATTATTATTATTATTTATACTGAGTGTTAATTATTGATAATAAAGTTTTTGGCATTAATGCTACATTTTATTATAGTATTGTATATACTGTGTGTTAATTATTGATAATAAAGTTTTTGGCATTAATGCTACATTTTATTATAGTATTGTAACAACAATTATTGGAATGTTATATGTGAAATTGTAATACTATATTGTTTATGTAAAGTCCAATTTATATGAGGGAGGTTCCTGAAATTCCTAAACATCTTAGTTTAATTTTAAAATAAATTATTAAATAATGGATAAAGCCAGTATTAACACACATTTCTAAATTTATTAATTTGCAATTTAATTCAATTATTTCTACAAGAGATAATTTTTAAATTATTACTATATTGAATCAACATTATTGATAAATTATTATATATAATAAATACAATTTATTTAATATGCTTTGAAGCTTAATTTCTATTATGTTAAACAGTAATTAGATGCTCGTGATTTTATGAAAAATTTAAAGAGATTTTAAAAGCAATATGATATAATCCTGATAGTTAAATATACATAGTATTATTGTGAAAAAGCATTGAAGTTAAGTTGATAGGAAAACTGTAATCAAAGAATTTCATTATTTAATCAATTTAAAGAATTCTATACATGATTGAAATTTAGATAATCAAAATATTTTTTAAATTTATAAATTCTTTTCATTATTGATATTTTAAAATTAACAATTGCAGCTTAGCCTATTATTATGTAGCAGCAATCATCTATCAACAAAATATATTGACATTTTTAATATCTACAGAGTGATTCAGAAGGTTAGGGAAAAAATGAAGAAGCATGTAGAAGAGGCAATTCTAAGCAAAAGTTCTTAGGGTCATTTTTTGATTTGAGGCTTCGTTAAAAAGATATAGCACCTGAAAATTTTGTGATGTCATTTTCTCTAGCTGTCAAAACGTGTAAAATGCCAAAAGCTAAGCTAAGCAACAACTATTTTTGGACCAATTTTATTACTGAGAATCTGACAACAGATCGATAAAATACTCTTAGGATTGGCAACATTTACTATGCGAAGATTACATCAGCACAAATATAATCTTGCAGCGCCTATGCACAATTTTACAAAAGTTGTTTGAAGTGCCAACACCAAATTCAATGCAATCATAGCATTGTCAAATGAAACTCTAGTGTTCTCTCTCAAAAATTCCAGCATTCCAAGCGTCACAAAACTTTCAGGTGCTATATCTTTTTAATGAAGTCCTAAATCAAAAAATGACCCAAAACTTTTACTTAGTATTGCCTCCTCTACATGCTCCTTCAATTTTTTTCCAACCTTCTGAATCATCTGGTATAATTGAATTGGGCATCTGACTTCACATACATTTGAGATGAAATAAAATGTTTTGTATTACTTTTTTTTAAATATAGAAAATATATTTTATAATATACAATATAACAGTTTAAGTATAATCAATCAATCTGTTATATATGAATAGTCTTGAATAATGTAAACACAACCATTAGAAACTAGTCACATAAGATAAAAAAATTATTTTTTTAAATTTTTAAATATTTTTTTAATTATTATTTAATTTTTTTTTAAAAATATATATAATATCTTGTGACTAGTCTCTAATGGTTGTGTTTAGTATAAATGAAAATTATTCTGTAAACATTGATTTTTATATAAATTGAAATATTTAAAAAACATTTTAATATTTCATTTGTTTATAATATAGCATTTTAGTGAATATGTCACCATTAGAGTTTGGATAACTATTAATTTGCAAAATACTTATGTAATCTTCATATTATTGACTCTCTGCAATTAAAGTGTGAAAAGAAAAATGTATTCTTCACTTTAATTAGAAAATGTCTATTATAACCAGCTAATATGCATCATAATTGAATGGTTGTTGATGAAGTGCAATTTTTTTTATTTATAACACAGATTAGCATAATAATATTTATATATACTACTTACATTGTTACCAAGATGATAGATATTAATTGTAAGGCTCAATAAAACAGATTTTCATAAAAAATATTTTATTTGACATATTATATATGAAGATTATTTATGCTATACAATTAAACAGAAAGAAAACTATATACATTAAAGACAAAACTGAAATTATTTATAACAAAAAGCAACTGATGATATTTGAAACTACACAAGATATTGTTTGAGCATGCATGTTTTTGAACACATTTAGTCTTACATTTTCAAAAAGCAACTGATGATATTTAAAACTACACAAGATATTGTTTGAGCATGCATGTTTTTGAACACATTTAGTCTTACATTTTTGGAATGCTTGTCTTGGGCCCAAAACAATGATATAATATGCTTAATGATATACAGGAAAACATGTGCTTGGTGGCCAGCTTTCCATGGCTGAGATTGTGGTCACCAAGTAGAGGTTGGCCACCAGAGACAGTTAGCTACAAGTTTCTTTATTAAACATCAAAGTTTAAAATACAAAGTTTATGACACAGTTTTATATTGTTAATTAAATCTAAGGGAATAAATTACTAATTAATGTCTGTTTTCAGGATTTTTTCACTTCAGAATGCTCAGCTGATAGAAGATCTCAAGCCCATCTGGCATTTCTGATAAAAACATGATTTGCTGGTCACCTAGATGTTGCACACAAGATGCTGAAATTAAATATCATTGGCCATGGCCACGGTACAGTTTAAAAATCCCACAATATACTTGGGCGGATATTAAGGTGGCCATGGCTTGCAGGTTGGCCAAGTTTCCCTGTATAATATTATGATATATATTGCCCTGAGATATAATAGCTTGTCATAAAGAACTTCTTGAGGAATGTCATTTTATATGATAAGTTTAAATTTATTATAGCTTTGTATTGAACAGATTATAAGTAAATGTATTAGTTATTTAAAATGGAATGATACATTCTGCATGCACAATTAAATATATGTAAATTTCTATTTGCTGGCCATCTATTGTATAACCATTGTACATGTATCACCTATTATATAACCATTGTTGAAGCAATTATATAACCAATGGGCCACGAGCACAAGCATATGCTAAACTATGAATGGTTATACAATTGCTTCAACATGCCTATTTTGCTTCTAATTTATAACAGTTGTCATCAGTTTCCTCAAATATAACAGCTATTGATAAGCTTTTAAAAAACAAAAGTACTAATTGCAGTTAAATCTATAAAATCAGGATAAATATTTATTGAAAAGTGTTTTCGATCTTCAAACAAGATCCTCATCAGTTTTCAGTTCTTACAAGTTAGAATACAAAAATTTTAAATACAGTCGTTCATATATTTGATTACTATATACAATGTCTTGCAATGTAAAACAGAAATAATTATATAAATTTTAGTTAATTAAGAAAATAATAAAAACTAGAATATATAAAATCAATAAATAATAATTAAAGATTTTTTTTACAATAGAAAATGAGTTAATTAAAATTGTAGAGTATCTATTATGACAGCTTTTGATCTTTGCTCTGTCACATCCAGTACTTTGATTCTTATAATATATCCTATTTATGCTTCTGAATGTTTTGAATCAGACAGCAGTTTCATTGTTTTAGTTTGTAGCTCTAAGCTTTGCTTGGTATTTTCTCTTTGTTCTTATTTTCGGAATTACAAATATTGCATATTTTTTCTCCATACATTTCATTGACATCACTATGCTGAGATATACCACAAATTATATATACATTGCTTTTACATTTTATACAGCTATGGACACTAGAAATTTCCAAAACATATTATGCAAATGAAATGAATCTCATACTCAAATTGTTATTATTCTCCTCCTCATTCTACTGTATGGTTTGTGATTTGCATACTTTATTCAAGTTGTCTTTGCTATAAATATTTTTTAATCATCATCTTCAATAATTGATGACAGCAATCAAACATGGCTTCATAAGGACTTCTTTTAATACTTGAATGATAGACACTATTCTTCATGAATTGTATGAAATGCACTCCTTTGTTCCACTTATTAGTATCATTATCTTCCAACTATGTAATTAAAATGTTTTCAATATCTTGATTAGCTCATTAACTGTCCACTATTTGTTAATGTTAATCCTAGCTAGTTAAAATGTGAAATAATTATATCTTCACATTCTAATATTTATCTTCCATAATTCTGCAGATTATTTATTCTGCAAATTATAACATTGTCAGGGAAAAAAAAACCAAAGTATTAGACTAACACCAAAATAAATAAATCTTTCTTGTAACTTTAGTATATAAGCTGATGTAGACCAGTTGACAATGATTGAAAACATTCCTTTTTTTTGTAATAAAGGATTTTTTCTGCCTAGTGCTCTACTGCTTTTTGCCTTTTTATAAGCAGCAGAATATCTATGGTCTTAGTACGACAAATAAATTAGTAATCTTAGAAAGTAATGAATTAATTGTCAAAAAATCAATTTATTTCAAACAAAAAAATAAAGTCAAAATAAATTAGCAACAATTAACTTTGATTAATTTATCAATTAAAACAACAATTCTTCCAATCCAAATTATAATCAAATTTAAAGAATAAATAATTAATTTAATATATCTACTTCCCAATACAAAAAAGTAGTCACGTTAGTCAAATTCACAGAAAGAATATTTATCATTAATACTGGTGCAATCACATTAGTAATTTCCACGTATATCAGATTTAAATAGCAATTTTTCAATTTTGTGCCAGCTTATAAAATTGAAATTAAAAAAAAAAATTTATTATTTATTATTTTATTTAAATTATTTAAAATTGCGCATTAGTGATTTCCACGTATATCAGATTTAAATAGCAATTTTTCAATTTTGTATGCCAGCTTATAAAATTGAAATTAAAAAAAAAATTTATTATTTATTATTTTATTTAAATTATTTAAAATTGAAAAGAAATCTGCATTTATTTTGAAGTTTTTATATATTCCTTATTATTAGATATAAATAGTTAAAATTTTAAAAAATTTCTTTATCTTTTGAAACTGTTTTCTACAAATTAATGATGATTTATTCATTTGAAAATTTTTCTTTGTAAAATGCAATATGTTCCTAATTTATGTAGTTTTGATTTATATGGTTCCAAAGATACACAGATACATAAATTTCGTTATTTTTGTTGACTTTCTGTAAAATTTCAATGAAAATTTCATTAAACTATTTAATTTTTTGCAGAAATATCACTTATGGTCTTAAATTTTCTTATCTCTGCTTAAAGTATATTCATAAATTTAATATGGCCATTCAGTTTTTTATTGTATTAAATCATGTAAATCAAATTTAAGCATTATTTGCTTATGTGGTTTTCAATTTATGCAAAAATTTTTGGACAAATTAACTACATAAGTTGGAGACCTATTGTATAGCAAAAGCATTGTTTATCACAAGTAAAAATTTTATTTATACAGTAAGTTTCTGATTTATGTGCTTTTGAGTTATGCAGTTCAAAGATATATAAATGCCTAAACTTTTTTGTGCTGGGTTTCTATTAAATACAAATAAAAAAATTTGTTTAACAATTTGATTTTCTTTTACAAATTGAATATAACTTATGGGCTTAAATTTTTTGTCTAAACCTATAATATTTCCATAAATTTATCTCTCCATTCTATTTATCAATGCAGATATTTATAAATATTAAATTTAAATATTGTTATAATTAAACAATTTTAAATTTACATAAATTTTCTGAATGAATTTACAACATAAATAAGGGACACATTGTATTCTTTTTATTTATTGTGCACTCACTATCTTGTTTTCATGGATTTCTATCATAATTTGGCTGTTTCTGGCTATTAATCAATTAATTCAGGTTTTACTGTGTTGTTTACAATTATCTAAAATATAAATAAAAATACAGTGGTACCTTGGTTAATGACAAGTGAAATAAAAAATGTCTTGGTTAACAACTCCTGATTATGTGAACTTCCAACTAAATAGCTCTGCAAAACAGCTCGTCATTGCATCACATGATTCGTTAGCTTTGTTGTTAATCGTTATTTTTTTTTATCACAATCAATTCAAATCTGACAATATCATTATTAAAATTAATAAAATTATAACCATATAAAAATATATTTAGGTAAATGATATTTAACATATAGTAATGAAAACAAATTACTTAATTAATTAAAAATAGATGTGCAACAGTTCACTAGTTTTTAGTTTCTTAAAGATAATTTGTAGATGATTATTATTTTAAATTCTGTGAACAAAGTCTGATTCTGTTGTTTGTGTTATATATTACTTGACACCTGCGAGTGGTGTGATGTCGCAGTTTTGGATTCCATTAGAAGAAAAAAAAGTCTGTCCAAGATCTTACAGTTCATATAGACAATAAATTGGCAAGTGCGTGTCACTGTTTGTTTGCCATCAAAAGGCAAAATCAAATCTCATCTGTATAATAATTGTTGAATCTATAAGCTGCTAATCATTGTTTACAGGTTTGTTTGTCAAAAATCTCCGAAGTGAGCCCAATTGTCCTTCTGGTGAAGATTGATAATTAAAAACTAATTTCATGAACAATTCATTTTATTAATATTAATTTTTTTTGTAGTAAATATAATAAATAAATGATATTTTCCATATTTTTAGGACATTTTGAATGAGTTTTATCTGCATTTTTAATATTTGCTATGATTGTGGGGAGGAGCCAGAACAAATTAATCAATTTTCAATTAAATCTTATGGGGATAATAACGATTGGTAATCTTGGATAACGATGGTAATCTTGAAACAGATTACTGTTGTTAACCAAGGCACCACTGTATTAGTTTAATAGTTTTGTTTCCATTCCTTGAGATTTGGCCCAAAAAAGTGGCTGCCCCAATTAAGTGGATTCAAATGTAATTATGTCCCTTCTTGTTCTTCATTCCGTGTGTGTTCTATGAGGAACCAGTAAAATAATAGAACACACACGGAATGAAGAACAAGAAGGCACAGTACTAAGGGACATAGCACACTTAGTCTGCGACCACTGAAGTGTAATTATTTTTATCATCACTTTTAGTTTAGAAAACTGCCTCATTATCTATGTGGGGATAGGAAAAACCCTCCTTTTTTGTTATCATCTCTATCGGGAATCACGCATGGATAATGATGGTTTTGGTTAACAATAGTAATTCTGGAATGGATTATTGTCATTAACTAAGACACTACTGTATTTTAATCTGTATTATTCTAATTTTAATTTTATATTTTATTCAATTAATTTTATATCAGGAAAAATTATTATGTATAGAATTTATTTATATGATTTATAGTTATGTAATTGGTTCCAAAGGCAACACTAAGAAAAGAGTAGAAAGTGAAACAAAAACTAAACTTATTGTACCCTTTCAAGGTCAATCAGGTGATATTGGTAAGTATAATTATACTAAATTGTTTTCATTAATTGTTGTTAGTAAATAAATATTTATCACAATAATTTATACTGGAATTTATTAACTGAATAAATTAATTTTATAATTTAAAGTTATACATGACATTACTGTAGAATTATTAATATATTTCTAATATCTAAAATCTGATTAATATAAATATTTATTTTTCGTAAGTTTTATTCCCTTCAGTTTAGTATCAAAATTAATATTAAATATTGAAACCATAATGTAATATCTCTAACTTATTCCATTTCCCTAACACTGATTTTTCACAAACATCACTGACTATTCCACAATTTTACATTAAAAAGATTTTATCTTTAAAACTACATTTATTTAATTTTTTAAAATTCCTAAACATTTAATTTTCTAAAAAATACAAAAATTGCATTTACCACAGAAAATGGAAATTGCTATGTAAATTAATGGAATTTTAATGGAAATTGATATGTAAATTAGTTATTTTAGAATTAATGTAATAAATTTAATTTGTAAAATATTGATTTGTAAAAAATTTTTTCAGCATGGCACAGTTAGAACTGAAGAGGGCAGTTGATGCCGAAATGCATATTCTGTGGTGGCCATGCAATCTTTGTATTTTTTAGAAAATTAAATGTTTGAGAATTTTAAAAAATTAAATAAATGTAGTTTTAAAGATAAAATCTTTTTAATGTAAAATTGTGGAATAGTCATTGATGTTTGCAAAAAATCAATGTTAGAGAAATGGAATAAGTTAGTATATGTCCAGATTAAATTTGTGGTAAAACAAAGGCACTGTCTATGAAAAATAATTAGATATTATATATTAATTAAGCATAATAATAATAGTTTTAAAAAAATTGTAAAAGAACCCTTTGAAAGATGTAAAGCATAATGATAGTAATATATTATATACCTCATAGTAATTTAATTATGAAAGCTTGAATTTATCAAAACAATTTCTTACTAGTGAATAAAATTAGAAATTATAATTTTTTATTTTACTTAATTTTGGCAAATATTTGTTTTGTAATAAAAGCACATTTCAGAAAACTTTATACCATGTGTTTTTGTTTTCTAATAATATATTATAATTTGACATATACATTAATGATATATATTATCATTTATATATACATAAATGATTTTATGAAAACTTAATATTCTTTTATAATAGTTTTTGTGTTTTATTAAGTTTCATATAAGTTAACATAGAAACAATAATTACTCGTAACTTTGAAATCTACAAATATCTGAATAAAATTATCATAATTTTTAGTTATCAGTTTTAATGGATTTACTCTGTATTTTATATTGATTCTCTACATATTGATTCATAATTAAATAATCATTTATAATTTACCATGTTCCAATTTATCACAATATATTGTTTCTGCTAACATATCCTGAGAAGCAAATTTTGATTTCCAAGGTTCACTTTTGCTGTTTTGAGACATGCAAAATATATACAATATACAATTCCTTTATTTTATGCTTAGTATCTGTAAAATATGAATAATAGAATTTCTTTTTGGAATAAGTATAAATATGATAAACAGTTTAATGGCAAGTTATTCTTCAAGCTTCTAATGACAACAGTTTCCCATCAGTATGGATTTAGTGATGATGAATTTGAGACAGAATATAGGATATTGAGTTTATGACTAAAGTCTTTATTCTGTTAGTCAATCAAGTAAATGAAAATATAAAATGCATTTTCGTCAACTTTGCTATCAAACTTTAATAAAGAATTTAATCACAAAAATATGCAGTTGATTTATCAATCTTTATTAATTTATTATTTATGATTTGCATAATATTGAAAAATTAGTTTTATAGTCAATTAATTCAAGTATTTGAGGCTAATTATCAAAATGAAATCATATTTATTCCAAAATCTTTCCAATTACTTATATTTCATCATCTTTAGTATACAGCAAGATTTGATAAGCATACAATTACTTTTGAAATAATAAATTATAAATAATCCATTTGTTTAATTTAAAATTAAGTTTGACAAAATAACAAATTCAAATTTTAACTTGCCATTATAATTCAGGACTATAGAATAAAATTATATTTAAGTTTTATATTTTGGCTAGTTTTCATTAATGATTTATTAAATGTTGTAAACTATATTTAATGTTCAATCTAATTGGTTGATGTAGTAGCAATATATATCAAAATTTTCAGAAACATTAACAATTTTTTGCAAGATACACATTATTAAAACTATAAACAGAAGATATTTTTTAAGAATTTTAATTTAGTAAAATTTACTAAGATTATTAATTTTTTCTTTTTCAGTTGTTATAGGTGTGGATAAGAAAGGTGTTTCATCTGCTATAAGAAGAGTTCAACTTTTGGTAGAAACAATTCGAAACAAAACTGCACCTACTCATTTCCTTGGTATTCCCTTTAATATGCAAGAAATGAAAAATAACTTCTTGGACTTTAAAGAAGATATTTTGAGGAAATATAGTAATGTAAAATGATAAATTTCATTTATTTGAAGTAAAGTTATTGATTAATTTAGGAATTTAAAATTATAATTAAAAATATTAATAATTTTCAGGTAGAAGGATTAGATGTTTCTTTGTTTCAAAAACCAGAGAAGCTTCATTTAACAATAGGAACGTTGGTATTAATGGATGAAAAGGAAAGGAAACTGGCAGCAAAAATTTTGGATGAATGCCAAAAAGACATAATAAAGTAAGGAAATGAAATATTTACTTTCAGTTAGAAGCAACAGAAAGATTTTTTTATATAAATTTATGAAATACAATTTGAAATATAAGCAAACAAAATTTCATTTAATGTTATACAAACTCTTAATATATATATATAATGTTTTCTCTGGATACAAACTGTAGCTTTCTGAACTATGTAGATTTCTTCAGTTTATAATTTATAGTATGATTTAGAATGCACAATTTTCTGCACTCTGAATATATCTGAGTAGTAATATCTTTTATTCAACAAATATTCATTTGTTATATATGATAATTAAAGTACAGATAGTCCTCGACATAGAACAATTATGTCATCAATAAATTCTATGATTGGTTCAAGTCCTTGAGCAATAATCTGATATATAGAAAGTGTCATTTTTTTGTGTCTGATTCTTATAGTTTTGTGTGTGTTATATTTACTAAAATAATGTATAATGTACTGTATAATGACCTAATTAGTAGTGAGAAATCTATAAATTTTGGACATTTGCAAATTATGACTGCAAGATTCAAACAAAACCCCATCATAAGCCAAGGACCAGGGATAGTTTTATTATATTTAAACAAATGTCACAGAACATGTCCCAGAGAAAATAATATATTTTCTATTTTTCTCATTTTTGTATACCTCATAGCATTATTTGGAATTTAAAGCATTGTTTCTTAAAACTTTTTACAAAGATTCCATATTACCACATATCTCTTTCTAAGTAGTCATTTTTGAATGCAGATGCTCTTTGCATTATGAACATTCATACTTAAGAATATATATTTTATACAAAAAAATGTAATTAGGTCTATAATTGAGCTAATAAAATTTGTCCCAATTGTTACATCATCATGGTATCAAACACCCTGGATAATTAAATTTAAATTAAATTATAAACTTTATGGATAACAGACTCACAATAAATCTTGTAGAATAGTAATATTTTTTCTATATGACTCATTTATTAAAACATTTAAAATCCATTGGTTCTTTATATGCAATTTTAACATTGATTTAGCCACCATATGATGATGTGATTACAACATCGTTGAAGTGATTTAACAATATATTTAAGTGTAGAGTTGCTGAAACTCTGATGTTTTCAAAAACTTGAGCTGGCAAGTGTATACTAAGAAAAACCTCATAAAAGCTCAAGAATTACTAATCATTGATCAGTTTAATTATGACTGTATTGAACAATTTATGCTTTATTTTTATTTCATGATACATGAATCATCTGGGCCAAACTGCTCCAAATATATAATGCTCATAAAAATAAAAATAGTGCTTAATAGATACTTTTAGAAATCAAAGAATCTAGCATATAATACTCAATAATATTGGTGTTGTTTTATGATGCCACTTTTTATTTATTAAAAATGAAAAATTAGTTATTATGTTATTACAAAATAAAGTGATGACACTACTGGCATTGCTCAAGGAATTTTTCAGTGTGTCAAAGATGTCATAGCAACTTCATATATCAAATTTTTGTGATGTCCCATTGTTGCATCATAGTGATATAATCAATTGTTACATCATTATGACATCATACAGAAATGTTATTTCTGATATCATCCATTGTTACATCACAATAACATCACATCATTTCAAATTCAAACAATAGTTTGAAGGATTCAAATATATATTTTCATTGCAACTCCAAAATACCTCAGCCTTGCAATAGTCTATGCCAGGGTCGGCAACACGTGGCCCGTTGCAAGTTTTTGTGCAGCCTACCAAGCAATATGACTTTTATATGGTAAAGTAAAAATTAGGAAGGCTTTTTTATTTTTTTTAGTTCAGAGATATTCCAACAATTCATGTCATACATCTTTTTGTAATTTATTATATTATTTTTTTGTTGATAATTTGTTAAAAAGAGTAATCTTTAACTCAATTTATGAGATATTATCCAGATAACTGATATCATTACGCAGATTAGTCATAGACACAGTCTGACAAATTAGACTAGTCATAGGAGAAGTACTTCTTTCCTATAATTCATAATTTTCTAACAATAAGGTTTGAAGAATTGAAAAGTAATTAAAATCTTTTAAATGAAAATAAATAGCCAAAAATATTATATAAAGTGGAAGAACTATGTTAAATAGAGCAAATTTGGATTCAATTCTTAACAATTCGTGAGAGACACATTAATGCCAATATAATAATCTGGAAAGAAATCTGAAATGTGGTTCATTTTTATTTGGAAGGGAACTAAAAATATAGTAAATGCAAAATATAATATTCAAGTATAAATTAAATGAATGCATTTTACATTTTCAAAAAAGATAAGCAGTCAAATTTCATATGAAGAATTTAATAATAAAATTGTTGTATCTTTTCACATCTCATTAATTTTTTAATCTTTTAATGTATAAATGGAAAATTTGAAAATAATAATTGTAGTAATAATAACAAAAACAATAAAGGATATAAATTTATGAAATTAAGTAATACATCTTACAAGGGGAGGACACAGCTGACCCCCCACCGATTTTGATCCGCTTGTGTATGGTGAAAATACATCAAAAATGAGTGAAAACGTGTCCGAGCTTTTGGAGAGGACACAGCTGACCCCCCACCGATTTTGATCCGCTTGCGTATGGTGTTACATCAAAAATGAGTGAATATGTGTCCGAGCTTTTCGTTGAATATGTCCATCTAAAGTATTTTTTAACACTTGAAAAATCGAACTTTTGATAATCAGCTTAAAAAGCGATGGATAGTTGTACTTTTGATATATATTGGTTACTTTTGATATATATATTTAACACACACATATATATATATATTTTAACACTTGAAAAATCGAACTTTTGATAATTCAGCTTAAAAATGATAGATAGATAACAAATCACCAGGTGCGCAGATGGCGCACTCGATAAATACGTGGCTCGTAATCTGAAGGTAGTGGGTTCGAATCCGGGTTGATGTGCATTTTTTTTTTATGTATCGAAAAATTACTTTTTATTTTTCATTTTATTATTTTTATGTACTCTACGTTTTAATTTATTTTAATTATTATTAATTTTATATATATTGGTTATCACATAATTCGTATGCATTAATATATTTATGTAGGGTCCCCACAACGTATGTCCGAGTAAAAACATGTATATCGATAAATTATAGCATACTTTCGAATAGGATCGCGAGTAAGTGACGCAAGGATCCAGGATAGGAGAATTGATTTCGATACTTATTCAAAACAAATAACATATATTTATTTAAAAAAATAGGAAATAAAACACAATATTAACATAATGCGCTAGAGAGAGAGCTATCTGACCCGGAGATCAAACCTGGGAGAGAGTGAATAAAAAAAATTTCGTTATTCTTCCATTATTCTTTTATGTCTTCGTTCCCTATCTCGTCGGACGATCCCCGTAGAGTAATAGAGTATTTTGTTTTGTAAATAAATATATTAATGCATACGAATTATGTGATAACCAATATATATAAAATTAATAATAATTAAAATAAATTAATTAAAATGTACAGTACATAAAAAATAAAAAAATGAAAAATAAAAAATAATTTTTCAATGCATAAAAAAAAAAAATGCACATCAACCCGGATTCGAACCCACTACCTTCAGATTACGAGCCACGTATTTATCGAGTGCGCCATCTGCGCACCTGGTGATTTGTTATCTATCTATCGTTTTTAAGCTGAATTATCAAAAGTTCGATTTTTCAAGTGTTAAAAAATACTATTAGAAGGCCATATTCAATGAAAAGCTCGGACACGTATTCACTCATTTTTGATGTATTTTCACCACATGCAAGCAGATCAAAATCGGTGGGGGTCAGCTGTGTCCTCCCCTTGTTAGCTGGTTTATTTATATTTTTATATATTATTAATTTTAAATATTATATTACTGATATGACACTGTTCTATGTTGCACTTGTCCTCTTTCAATCAAGAAAAATATTATGCCAAATTATTGCAAAAGTACAAACAGGCAAAATAAATTCAAGCCTAATACCAGGAAAAATTTATTTTTTACTAAAAATGTTTTCAACCTAATTCTCAGGTAAGCACCAGTTACATTTTAATATATTAAATTTGAAAAGCTTTGAAATTCAAATTCAATAGTATCAGTCTGTACTTTATCTTATTTTAATCCAGGATTGTGATATGTATACAAATAAACTACCACCAAACTTTATCTATACTCAAATTTTGGCTTCAGAACTTTTGAGAGAGTATTTTTTTTTACTTATATAAAACAAATTGAAATTACAGGTAATTCTCAGTTTATAGTTTCTCATTTATAAGATTCTCTCAAATATAAGCAAGGAAAAAAATTCTAAAATATGAAGATTAATTGCAAAAAATAAATGTTAAACATTCATAAAAAGGCATTTCAAACCATGGACATAACTATATAATATGGTATGACTGAGTTTGTAGCAAAAACTCCATTTACTACAAAAATCAGAAAAATCAAAATGGCAGCCAAGAATCAGAAATATCATATCCTCTAGTTTTATTAGCATATTATATAAATACTTTTTATTCCAGATTGTAACTAAGGCAGTAGTTCATCTGTATAAAAAGATCATTTATTTATCTGCTAATAATGACTAGCAAATAAATGGATATGACAAATAATTACATTATAATAATTTGCTTGATTTTAAATTGATATATTTTCATTTTGTTTAGATAGATAAATTATGATCAAACTACATTGCTGAAAATGGAAATCCTGATTTTAATATTAATATCTATGGAAAATTGATTCTTGGTTTATGAGCTCACTTCAAGAATAAATTAACTTGAAAAGTCAAGAACTAACTATATTTATATAAACTATAAATTATAATTTATAGTTTATATAAATACCTATATTTATAAATTATAATTTATGTATGCCAAGATTTCTGTTTTATATTAGCTATTAATATCTGAATATGGTATTTGGAAAATTAAAATTTCAAATAAAATGAATTTTGTTTAAGAAAGTTTACTATTATAAAAAAATAAATCATTTTCTAAATGTAGACATTATGAAATATATTCTAATTATTATATAAATTTATCTACTACTTTGGAATTAAATTTACTAAAGCATAGCATAGAATGCATATACCTATTCCTCGTTTCATATTGCAAATTGAAAAATATTGATTCATTCTGGAAAAATATCATATAAATGAAAATCACATAAATCAAAGCTAACATCTGTATAGAAATACCCATTTTCTATACAAATGTTAGTCTAAATTTACATAATATTTTTGCAGAGCCAATCTATCATGTAAAAAGAGGGATAGCTGTTATTCTATTTGCAGATCATTTTGAGTCTGAAAGCAGTGATACATTATGTCAAACCATGAAATATCTAGATTACGATATTCATGCATCATCCCTTTAGGAAAGTATTAAAGTTAAAATATTTTATTTTGTCAAAGTAATTACAATTTAATAAATTAAAAGTCTTTTATTAATAAATTAAATTGAGATCTCTCTAATTATTTTTATTTTCAGATTTTATTAATGTTTTTGGTCAATGTAAAAAAATTTAAAATTTTGACTTGAAATACTTTAAAGATTAATACTTTCCTAAAGGGATGATGCAAGTTAAAATATTTTATTTTGTCAAAGTAATTACAATTTAATAAATTAAAAGTCTTTTATTTCAGAATACAACCAAAATTAAGTATAATTGTTCGGAAGAAAACTTGTCTTTCTAATAACCTATACATATAAATAATCAGTATGCAGTGGGTTCTGTATAAATGAATAATGAATGCAGCATCCTCACTAATTGAGAGATGCAAATTTCAAGCATTTTTTTTAATTTTACAAATATGTTTATTCAACAAATACTGAAACACATTAATTACTGTTAACATTCAGAGAGATCTCTTATATAATTAATTTTCCATGTCATCTGCTGATGTTTCAATCTTTTTGATAAAATAATACAAGTGATTATTATATTTCAATAATGACTCATAAGAACTGCTTAAATTCAAGTTAAAATGACACCCATTTACCAAGGCAATAGCAGGAGACTATAAAAAGTTAAGAACTTCTCAAAAGGGACTTGCAAGAATAGTTCTTAAGTGAAAAAAACCATCGTTTAATTATTCTCTATGTATATTATTAATAATAAGGGATCAAACCAACAAGCCAAACTTCCCCTGGCGGATAAAGTTTTAAGTTATATTTTTAGAATAATTATTATTTTTCGAATTAAAGCTATGGTGCCACCATCTATTGAGTTAATAATTAAATAATTTTATAATTTCGTACTAAGGTGGCGCCATCTAGTATTTAATGATTAAACTATAATTTACAAATTTATTTTCCCGAAATAAAATTTTCGCCACTGCACCGGAAAATAAATTTATTTTGGGAAAATAAATTTGTAAATTATAGTTTAATCATTAAATACTAGATGGCGCCACCTTAGTACGAAATTATAAAATTATTTAATTATTAACTCAATAGATGGTGGCACCATAGCTTTAATTCGAAAAATAATAATTATTCTAAAAATATAACTTAAAACTTTATCCGCCAGGGGAAGTTTGGCTTGTTGGTTTGATTAATTTGTAAAATGGTTTATCCCGTTTGTTCGTTGTTTATAATTTAATAATAAGGGATTATATTATTATAAATTTCAAATATTTTAATATCAATTAGAAATATTTATTTACAATAAACTAATTAAAAGATAAATTTAACATTCTACCATACCAAAAAGTTCATCTTTTGCAACTGCTTCTAGTACTCTTGAAGAACCAATCAAATTGCTCAATGCAGCAGATAGTGTTGCCATAAACAGTCCAATTGTTACAAAAGGAGGCCACAAATTAATGTATTCCATATAAACATTATTATTCTTCAAAAGAGTACTATATGAAACAATAAAACAAGCACTATTAAGCATCAAAAATAAATTATTATATATAGTAAATTATTTAAATACTATCAAGACCAGAAATGCAATTTTATATTAATTTTTTTTTAAATGAGTAATTAAATAAGAATTTGGATATAATAAATATTATAATATTAATGATTATTATGTTAAAAATTATTGTGCGATCCTTGGATGGAATGACAGGTTTTAGCCTTGAGCATTTGTGGCTTATGTTATGGATAAGAATGAGTGACAGTGGATTTTTCCCCAATCCCAACTGACTTGGAAACAACTTCAAACAAATCAAAACATTATATCTTTCATATTATGTTTCAAAATTAATCTACAATGTCTCTTGATTCTGCTTAATTTAATTTTTTTTCCTTTAAAAGCAATAATAATATACCTAGATATGCTGAAAAATTTTGTCTATTCTGAGACAGTAAAAATCTTATTCATAAGCAAAAACCATGAGATGTCACTGATAATATTTCTATGATCATGATATCTAAAGTCAAGTTACAAACTCATTTATAATTCTACCATATTTTTTTCCTTAACTAATCATATGAAAAAAGAAAATTGGATAATTATCAGTAAATTCAAAATAAGCATAAGACTGCAGAATGTTACAAACTCATTTATAATTCTACCATATTTTTTTTCCTTAACTAATCATATATGAAAAAAGAAAATTGGATAATTATCAGTAAATTCAAAATAAGCATAAGACTGCAGAAATTAATTTGACAAATACTTCCAACCCTACTTCAGTAATTTCTGCAGCCTTGTGCTAGTTTTGAATTTACTATTTTGCAGTAGTGCAGAAGCAGAGAGATGCAAAGAAATATGAATAAATATGGTATCTTTTATTTACTAATATTGATAATTACATATAGTGAATAGTTTTTGGCTATTTACAATTATACACTTGTATACACATACTTACACAGACGGTACATGTGGGGATATGATTACATATATGCATTCATGCATGTGTATCATTTTGATATAATAAATTATTACAGATGTAGAAACACATTTAAATATAGATAATCCCAACTTATATACAGAATTCCAATTTATAAAAAAATATACTAAATGAACTAGATAAAGCTAAACACACAGATACAACTTTTTTTTTCCTAATTTTATTATTTATCACATATCAGTATCAGTGGTGTTCAATCTTTTTTACTATGTGAGCTACTTTTATATACTAAGTTATTCAGCAATCTACTCTTATAAAGATCACATTCACATTCCCTCAATCTGATATCTGATTACATACAACTAGATAATTGGTGTTCAATCTTTTTTACTATGTGAGCTACTTTTATATACCAAGTTATTCAGCAATCTACTTTTATAAAGATCACATTCACATTCCCTCAATCTGATATCTGATTACATACAACTAGATAATTAAATGCACTCACTCACTTCAGAGAATCCAGTTTCCCAGCCCTAAAATCTTTATTTGTGTATTTAAAAAATTATCACTTTTAACTATTTTGATTCAACAAATAAAACAAATATATTGAAATAAAATATTAATTTCTCCATTTTAAAAAATCAAAGTTAAAAAAAACAACAGATTAATTACAGACTCATAAGTTACAGGAAATGCTGGTTGATTTAAAAAAAAAAAAGTTAATGTGAAATTTGGCATTGTTTGGAACTCCCAATATTTTCATCATCAGGTTGATATGAAGATTGTAAATAATTCAGCTCAATTTCAAAAGTGGAAAATATATTTTAATAAACTTGAAGATCTTTCAGCTTTATTAAGCCATCTTCAGCATAACGTATAAGAATTTGAACATAAAAATAGGTTTTTATGTTCGAATTCTTATACGTTATGCTGAAGATGGCTTAATAAGAAAGATCAAGTTTATTAAAATATATTTTCCACTTTTGAAATTGAGCTGAATTATTTACAATGAATAAGAAGTGGGAAGAAATTATGCATTGATATGAAGAAGTGGCCAAATCACAGACAATCATCCAATGATCATTTGTAATTTGGTTTCTTTTTTTTTGACATTTATATTTGAAAAAGCAAATTCTGACAAGTATGTCGATCTGAAACACAACAAAATTTTTTGTGCAATATCAGTTAATATTGGAAACATTTTGTGTATACTTCCAAATGATAAGAAAATTAGTGTTTTGATAATTTTAACAAAAAATAAACAAATAATAGCAATACAGTTAAGAAGAATTAAAAAAATAATACAAAATAATGATAAATAAATTACTATGTTTTCAGTTTTAATTAAATTTGTAAGGAGGAATAAAAAAGAGATCAATCAAAAATCACTCCACGATCGACTGGTCGATTGTGATCGAGAGTTAAACACCTATCATATATACATGTGTTTTATGTTCTTATTTAGTTAGTTTTGTTTAATGAACTGGGCCTGCACCTGGATCCTTTCTGAAAAACTGGAGGTGTGGGACCCTGAATAGAATCTGGATCTTCCAAGATGGTAAGTGACTGTTTTACCATGCAGCTCTAGCCAATTTACATGCTTATTATTTTAATATAATTATTTTTAATGTATCTCAATAACATTAAAAAAAAGTTGCATTAAAGAATAAGCAACTCTATACAGCACTGGTATGTTACATCTTTACTGCATAGAGTATGCTCCAATATATGTAGGTTTTGATTTAAATAGGATTTCATTAACAATTCACTTATGTAAGTCAGATTTTTCTGTACTCACTTTGAACATGTGGCAGCTGTTAACAATATCAGAACACTGTAAGTAAAAAATGTAAATCCAACTGCTGAGAGTGTTCCTCGGGGTATGGATTTACTTGGTTCTTTTAGATCACCTACAATAAAAAATAAGATATTTAAATATTTTAAAATTAGCAACATTTTCAATAATATTGATTCTATTACCTGACATATTAGCTCCAGCCATTATACCAGTTATTCCACTAAAGAAAACAGCAAATACTGCACCAAATGTCATTATGTTTCCGGTAGTATAATCAATATCATAATGAGCTAAAAATCAATTATATTTATTATTTACATACAATTGAATGAACTGTCAAGTTATTAACCTAATTACAAAAAATTAACTACAATGAAAATTTATTATTCTGAAACACTGTTAATCCAAATACAGATTGTCCTTGACTTATGATTAGGATTTGTTTTTAACTCTGCAATTGGCAAGTTGGAACAGTCATAAGTTAGAAGTTTCCAAAATTTATGGATTGCCCACTGTGAATATTTATTATTATATTCCACTTTATTATAATTAATTTAATGAACACAAAAATAAAAGAACCACAGATAAAAAAAAATATGCTTTTTCTATATCAGACCACAGTCGGACATTTTCCTTATAATGTTAACCTTTGTCAATTGCATTGACCAATCATAGAATTTATCAATGATGTCACTGTTGTAAATACAAATGATTTCAAACTGATGCAGTTGTCAGTCAAGAACTACCTGTATTGTTTTCGCTAAACAAAAACTTTACTATATTCTACACTATTAGATTTTTTACTTTATATTTCAGAATGCAAGGTACATTACTATATTTTCTTTTCATAAATAGAGCATTATCTAGTTATAGTTAAAATAAATAATATACAAAAATATTTATTTTGTAATGAATATTGTTAAAACTGTAAATGATATATTTTTAATTTATCAGGACAGTTCCAATTCATTAATATGGAATATCACTAATCCAGATAACAATTCTGAATTAACAATGTTAGTTAAATTTTTCTTAAAACATATTTTATATTTCTTGAATATACAAGTAGGATTTATAGCAGTATTAAATAATTTAATATAGCGATTTGACTAAACTATTAAATAGTTTAATTAACTATTCATTATCATCTTTTAAATAAAATTTTTTGAAATTCTTATTCTCTTCTTTGAAATTCTTCTTTTATGATTTGACTAAACTATTAAATAGTTTAATTAACTATTTATCATCATCTTTTAAATAAAATTTTTTGAAATTCTTATTCTCTTCTTTGAAATTCTTCTTTTACAACTTAATTCAAAGAGTATATTATCAGATTTAATAGCTTCTTATAAATAAAAGAAAAAATAACTCAATTACAAGAACAGAAATACTTTAATATTTTCATTTAACAGATCTGAAAAGAACAAATTTTGGAAATAATCAACATAATCTGTCATTATAAATTTATCCATAACAAATTTCTTGCATAAATAATGTGATCATATACATTAAAAATGTGTGGAAAAAAATTTTCAAGTAAAGTTGAATACAAATCAAATTTTATAATAAATTCAAGTTTAAGTTTTATCTTTAATGATAATAAAAATTGTATTTAACTAAATAACCCCTCACAATATATGAAAAAAATCATCAGTATTTGTGTCTGTTTCTATATTTTTATATAAAATTTAATAAACTTAACTTACTAATAAATTCATACTTTTTCATGATTTTAAATTATCATAAAGTATAGCATTCCAATGATATTTATTAAGTAATATATTCAACAGTTATGATAAATAAAATAATCTGAAAGATTCTTAACTCAAATATCAAATATTCTTAAATTTTTTAGATATAACAAAAAACAATAATATAATGTACTTCACAATAGCAAACTTCATTATATGTGTAATTAGAGTGAAATGTTACTTATAGAAAAAATAACAGCTGCGTGTGTATATATGTATGTATATATATATATGTGGTATAATGAAATATAATTATTTTAATTATTAATTATTCATTATTTGTATTTTATTTTTTGTTCAGTTGGCAACCCCAGTTGTTGGTCGCTGTGTACTTTGTACTTTAGTTTTGATTTGTAATAAAGTGTTCATTTTCTCTCTCTGACGTTTTTATTAATTTGTATCGATCCATGTTCAGTTGGCAACCCGAGTTGTTGGTTGCCGTGTACTTTGTACTTTAGTTTTGGTTTTGATTTGGATTTGTAATAAAGTGTTCATTTTCTCTCTCTGACGTTTTTATTAATTTGTATCGATCCATAAATGTGGGAAGACTTTCGACATCACCAGATATATATAAGGTTAAATAATTATATTATATATACTATAATATATAATATATATTAATATTATACAGGGTGTCCCACATAAAACCAGTACGCCTCACGTTTCCTACCAGGATACTTCGCTTGAAACATTTCTTTACATTCCTTGATGGAGCCTGTCTTTATATAAAATTCCACAATATCAGTTCGCTGTTCTAATGCAAACTGCCCCATTTCTGTCACAAATGTTCCTTGTTACCAACCACAAGCACTGATTCAACAACCGGTACGCGAGGCATACCGGTTTTATGTGGGACACCCTGTATAAGTTCAATGAAACTGCACTAAATCCCAAACTAAAAATAATAATACTCAAAAGCCCTTTAGCACTCAAAAGATTTCTTTTGACTGCTAAAGGGCTTTTGAGTATTATTATACTAACTTTCGAGACAGTGTTGCCAGTTCACAAGCAATTTGACTAGAGATGATTAACCGATACGTGAGGCATACCGGTTTTATGTGGGACACCCTGTATAATATAATATAAATATAATATATATAAGATCGGAAGAGCGTCGTGTAGGGAAAGAGTGTAGATCTTGTTATTTATAGAAAAAATAACAGCTGCGTGTGTGTGTGTATATATATATATGTATATATATGGTGTAATGAAATATAATTATTTTAATTCTTAATTATTCATTATTTGTATTTTATTTTTTGTTCAGTTGGCAACCCGAGTTGTTGGTTGCTGTGTACTTTGTACTTTAGTTTTGATTTGTAATAAAGTGTTCATTTTCTCTCTCTGACGTTTTTATTAATTTGTATCGATCCATAAATGTGGGAAGACTTTCGACATCACCACACACCCACACAAAGTTATTTTAATATATATATATATATTTTTTTTAA
>AYEL01076965.1:0-20012 GCA_000484575.1 Olivierus martensii
ATTCAACAGAAAAAACTCATTGAAGCTTTTCATTTATGTTATTTAATAATGGGATCTAATTGAATTGAAAATCAATCTAAATTTGCTAAAAAATATAAAGCATATATTTTCTCACTTATCTAGCATTTTCTGTGCATCGCTAAACATCTTATCTAGTTCCAGTTCTAACAGTATTTGAATCAATTTCTTATAATGTGTAGAACTTGATACTTCAGATTACATTAAAAAAAAAAAAAACATTTTTATAGCTTTCCAAATACACTGATATATTTGAACAAAAATTAAAAAGTTGGATTCAGTATAAATACACATTCCAAATCTTTATTTAAAATTATTTTCATTAATAGTTTATAGAATTAAATTTAATTCATTTTTCATGAAGAAACTATCTCAAAATTCATAATCTGTTGAACATATCTGCATTAGTACAATCATGTGATATGCCACCATTGTCTATGTAAGCCTTTACTTCTGACTAATAATTCTATTGATAATATTAATATTGCAGTTTTCTTTATATTAATTGTGAAATAACTTTAAATCTATTCTGTAAATTAAAACTAAAAAGCCAATTCATTTACATAAACATTTTCTTTCTGTAATTAGATTTCTTAACTGATCTTATAAGAGAATTGGTTTGGAAAAAGATTTGAAAATAAGATAAAACTTGAATGTTTTGGAAAGATGTGTTGACAATTAAGTATTAACATTAAAAATATATATATTTATATAAATTTATGCATTTTTTAATGAAAAAACTCAATAAAGTTGTTCTTCACACAAGCCATAAGGTTGTGTAATTAACATAATTTGAAGGTTTTCCAAAATGTAGACAGTGATGTCACATCATGTGATCTTAACAGAACTATTATGTTCAGCAAATATGAATTTTAAGATAGAGTTTCTCAGTGAAAATGAAGTAAATTTAATTCAGTAAAGTGTAAATGTGATAATTTTTTATAACAATTCAGTATATATATTTATATTGAATCCAATTTTTTAATTTTTACTCAAAGATGTCAGTGTAATTATACAGCTATAAAAAATTTTTTCTTAAAATTTAATTTGGGATATCTCAAGTTCTATGCATCATAGGATATTGATTCAGGTATTGTTAAAACCATTTTTTGTGATATACAAAAATACTATAGTATTACTTGAAATAAGAAAATATAAATAAAAACATAATTACATTATGTTTTTATTTCATTTTATTCCATTATTGAACAATATAGCAATGTTTAAACTACAATAATTACCAAATATCTTTTACAGAAAGCACTCTAAGTTCTTAATCCAAACTTTTAACATTTTTGGGACTTTGGTTTCAGTTTAATTTTATTTCAGTTAAGGAACTTAACCTTGATGTTACTGTATTTAATAATACCAGTACAGTTGATCCCTGATTTCATCGTTTCATATTCTGCACTTTCAGAGATACACAGATTCATAAATCACTTTATTATACTGGATTTCTATAAAATGTGAATAAAAAAATCATTAAACAGTTTTACTTTTTTCAAAAATAACACTCATAGTCTAATTTTCATATTTATGTTTACAATATGCTCATTACTTTTATTTAGCCATTTGATTTATCTACACACCATGTTCATATATATTGAATTTAGACATTGTTGGACTTATATGGAATTTTCCAGACTAAATTAACTGTATGAGTAGATACCTATTGTACTTAAATTGAACTTCTATTATCAACTTCATTATTTGTTATAATATCTATAATGCCAAAATTATTATAATTTGATTATGATATTTTTTTTTACTAAATAGTCATAATTTATGATTTTCTTGGTAAATATTTAAATATAATGTGTTTTTGATAGCTTTTTTTGCAGAAAAGAAGAATAAATATTGAATTGTATGCTATCATTATTAAGTAATATTAAAAAAGATATTATTTATATATTTTTTTCTAAACATTCCTCTAACTATTATAGTATACAGTTTTTTAGGTTGGTCTCTTTTGTCTTGAACTGTTTATATTTTAATGTTTGATCCAAAAAATAATAACAAAAATTATTCTTAGTCTAATATATGAACAGAATGAACTTTTTATGCACAATTTTTCCATTCATATAAGAATTTCATCTCCTTGCTAATTTAAAAATTTTCATGTAATAGAAATTTGAAAGAAATAGAAAGAACCAATTAATCAATATCATATTATTTTATAATTAACTATATTTATATAAATTTATTTTTAAATTATTTATAGGCTTCAAGTATTAGCTGAAAAATTAATGGATAGATTTGTGGCTTCAGGATTTATGCCAAAACAATATGAAAGAGTAAAACTTCATATAACGTTAATGAATACATTATTTCGCACAACTGATTTTGATTTTGAAACAAAGTTTAATAGGAGAAATAGAAAACCAAGAGAAACGTTCAATGCTAAACAGATATTAAAGGTGAGATATTATTTTTATGCTATTAAATTAATTAATTTTAAATTGTATTTTCTCAATTAATATTTAAATATTGATAAATTTCCTATTAACTTAATTATTTTTCATTTTATCACTTCAATTAAAGATTTTTCATATACTTTTGTTCCTCAATATATATTGTTATCAGATATACATGTATATAAGAGAATCCATCCTCCTCAATTTAACTGTAAAAAATGATTCTCAAATTTTTAAAGTTAGAAAATATAGCCTTTATGAATGTAAAATTATGCAAAATATCTGTTTAATAAAATTAAAAAAGCATTTTCACTATCAGAAATTCCCAATAGTTTTGGATCATTTCGTCAACATTCCAGCATAAAAAATATCTGTTATTTCAGACATTTTCTTAATTCAGGATATATAAAAAATTATATTGCAATCTGTTGACATATTTTGTACTATCAATTTATTTTTCATACATTTTCAGATTTGTTTTTCTTTAATATAGAAACTGTGCAGTGAAAATTAATAATCTTTTTGTATTTCCCAATTTTAAATCAAATAGACAAAAAGTATCATAGCATTGTTTAGATCTTTTTTATCATTCATCTTAGGATAACTTAAATGTTATAACGCTATAATGCAATCTTAGTTTTAAATTTATAGAGTTCTGATAAAATTCATTCAATCAATAAATTCATATTTCATCTATATTTTAAATACGTATGAACATCTGAACATATTAATATTATCATAAAAATAATAAGATTTAAAAATAATATCAACAAGTGTGTGTATTACTATAAAGAATGAATTCAGATTCTATTAACAAATTTTCAGAGCATATAGAAAAAGTGAACTTCCGTACAGTGCTCGTCAAGCACTTTTACCACTATGATATCAGCATCAACTGGAGTTAAGCGTGCATCATCAGACTGATAAACAAAGCAGAAAATATTAGAATCTCTGAAGTTATAGTCATTGAAGAATATAATAAGAAGACCCACATGATAAATGATAACCATCCTATTAATATACAGCCATAATGGCTTATATAACCTATATATGTAATCAACCTCCATCTGCCATATTTTATTGTATATTTTTTGCATTTTATTTTGTTGCATCTATTGTTTTTATAACTAATCAATTAATATTTAACGTGTACAGAGACTTAATAATTCGATATATTTGTTCGTTCTAAATATTTAAGTTTAAATTTAAATAGCATTCTGTAATTTTTGTTCCAAAAGTGTTCTGTATTCTAATTTTTAATGCTGAGGATGCCTTTATCAAGTCAAAAGTACTTCAGTAAATAGTAATAAAGCATTTTCCACTTTCAACCTAGAGCTGGTCATTTAAGTATATTTCTATCTAAATAAGTTGTTAAACTTATTTTTTAACGAAAAAATATTTCAATGTATTATAAAAAATTCAAATGAATGGCAGCCTGTTAAAAATAATAATAATAATATATATATTATGAATTATTTCAAATCAATAAAATATATATTTTAGCAGTCAGTTTGAACCTAGAGCTGGTCATTTAAGTATATTTCTAATTTTTTTTGTAAAATTTTTTCATATTGTAATTAATTTCTTAAAAGTTCCAAGTATAAGGAAGTGGCCAATATAGAGAAAACTTTGGAATACTTTATCATAATAATATCTAACTTTCCTAAATAAACAAACTTCAAATAAGATAAATTTAATGATATTAATTGTTTATATTTATGTAATTTCTCAATAATTCCCATAAATTGTTTGCATAATTCTCTATTTTTATATTTGGACTTATTTCATTTTTTTGACAAATTCATTCTTGTGTTTCATAAATAGATATGATCCAATCTTTAAATAATTTTAATCTTTGAAAATTCTTAAGAAAAGAATTATAAACTTTATTATATCTGTTAGGTAGTGTCAATTTTTACCATATTTCTATTTCTGAAATTCTTGTGTTATTTCATTTCATATATACACTGTTCTTTGCAGCAACTTTATCACTAATACAAGAAATCCGTTTTTTTCTCTTAAACTTATTTTTAATATCAAAAATTCTTCTTCATATAATCAAATATACAATAAAACACGGCACTTTGAGAGAAATATGCATTTCGGCTATCTTAGCCCTCTTCAGTTTCATTTAGTGTACCATGCATTTTTTACTAAAAATATTAAAAATTTTCCACATAAAAATATCATATTAACATTCTATATTTATATCTTAATGTTAAAAATTTTCCACATAAAAATATCATATTAACATTAAGATATAAATATAGAATGTTAATATGATATTTTTATGTGGAAAATTTTTAATATTTTTAGTAAAAAATGCATGGTACACTAAATGAAACTGAAGAGGGCTAAGATAGCCTGTACCATGCATTTTTTTACTAAAAATATTAAAAATTTTCCACATAAAAATATCATATTAACATTAAGATATAAATATAGAATGTTAATATGATATTTTTATGTGGAAAATTTTTAATATTTTTAGTAAAAAAATGCATGGTACACTAAATGAAACTGAAGAAGACTAAGATAGCCGAAATGCATATTTCTCTCAAAGTGCCGTGTTTTATTGTATATTTGTATATATGAAGAAGAATTTTTGATATTAAAAATAAGTTTAAGAGAAAAAACGGATTTCTTGTATTAGTGATAAAGTTGCTGCAAAGAACAGTGTATATATGAAATGAAATAACACAAGAATTTCAGAAATAGAAGTATGGTATAAACTTTATTGTTAAACTTATACAATAATAATATAGTGGTGCCTTGAAATTCGACACTAATCCGTCGCCGAAATAATGTCAAATTGAGAAACTGTCGAATTTCGGGACAATATTTCCCATATAAGACTATGTAAAATAGATTAATTCGTTGTTGGACCCCCATCTCACTCCCCTAACTAGTGAGTGAGAGAGATACAATATATTATTTAACTGTCGAATTGCAGGCATTTCCCATATAAGAAGACTATGTAAAATAGATTAATTCGTTATCGTCCATCCCACTTTGCTAACGGGGGAGGTGAGAGAGATACACTATATTATTTACTTTATTATATGTGTTTTACTATTTTATAACTCACTAAATTACAAAATACACTATTTTATACACAACACACAATTTATTATCCTTAGATGTTGGAATAAAGTCTTCCAGCAGACACCCTAGTACCCATAATCTTCTCTCTCTGTTGCAAAACATTGTGACAGGAACGCCATATTCGAGTTACATTTTAATTGTTCTATCTTTCTTCACTTTATCTACAATTTTTTTCTTATCACTTTGCTCAATCGAGTGTTCTTCTTTTCAGAATTATTATTATTATTATTATTATTATTATTCCTGTGGTCAGTTCTCTTTGAACCCATCATTACATTTCACTCAAAAAAAATAATAATAATTACAAATATTTTACTTTCTGAAAAATGCAGAATTGAAAATTAACACAAACAACATGGGCAACAAACCAAAGTAGCCCAAAAAGAACTGACAAATAGCAAATGACATCACACAATTCCATGCATGCGCATACGCCAACCCGCGAAACTCAAATATCGAATTGCGAGGCACCACTGTACTATTTTTGTTAATTCTAAAAATATCAATATTTTAATTTATTTTGAAAAAAATTTTATTGTTTCAGGATTATGAAGATTACAGATTTGCTGTAATAAATATATCTTCTATTCATATATCTGTACTCCATTCTACTGGTGATGATGGATTTTACACCTGTTCTTCGAGTATCAAATTATAATGAAATATCATGCATAACGTTTTTAAATAATGTATATATGAAATGTTTATTTAATGCTTTGTTAAGGAAAAAAATGATTCACTTTTTATTAAGAAATTATACAATAAAAATATAAAGAATGTGATATAAATAAGTAGCTTCAAGTTAGGAAAATCATTGATTTAATTATCCCTTATTTGACTTTCTTAATTATGTACCTCTCTTGTTATGGCATCTATATTTTTATAAGCATAAATTTGCTATTTGTCATTTTATACAGCAATTAAGTTATTTGTATGAATTCTTAAAACTACTGAAAATCTGTTAATGATTTGTTTAATTAAGAAAATTTTTCTTTATTAATAAATGAAATAAATTTCCAAGTTTGAAGCATGTTTTGTTTAGAAATATACAATTCTTTATATGTTTTGTGTTATTTTATTAACAATAAAAAAGTAATTTCAGATAGATATTATTTGATTATAAGAAAAATTATTTACTATAATATGAAATGAAATATAATTTTGAAATAAATAATCTTATTTATGGAAATTTTTAATATTTAAAAAAATTGCATATAATTTTGTTTTTAATTGAAATATCCTCCTAGTTGCATATATTAGGCTGAATTTTTTTGGAAGATCTATTCAATAATAATAATAAAGTTTAAACAAAAAGACTTTGCAAATGCTGCTGTTATTTCTATTCATTTTAATTATTTTTAAGTTTATCATTGAATTATTAAATTACCATACTCTTGCAAGTATGAACCATACATTTTTTTAAATTCTGTTTTTTATTTTCAAAAAATATCTGCAACCTATAACCTCAATCATATTTCATAGATAAATAATATCTATAAGCATAGTTTGGTAATTTTAATTATTTAAAATAGCTGAAGTAGTTGATGCTGAATTTCGTTGAATACAACAAAATAATATATCAAAATTATTTGTCCATTTGTTAATGGCTACAGTAGGTTTTATATTTATGCAGTTAATTAGTTAGGTAAATTATCACGAAATTAAGCAATACTCAAATTCGTTATACTGTATGGCCCAAAAAATGCAATGTATGTAAATATACAGTAATTAAAAGAGTTGAATATCACTCCCACAATTTTGGACTGATCAGCTCATTGAGCTATGAAAAAATTGAATAATTTTATGTTTGCGGCTTAAAATTTATTTTTCAAAATGATATAAATCTCATTTAAGCCATATTCTCACTTCAATGAATTTTCGACAGAAGAATACTTCCATAGGTTTTCATCTGCCGAAAACTCTTCAAAGTTTCAGATCAGAATACGTCTCAATGATAGTCGGATATTTGTTTCTATCTCACTGGGATTACTTCACAAATAATATCTGTTTTATTTATGAATTAAGTGAGATTTTCCATTTACAAAAGATACAAAAATTTATTTAATAAAGTATTTTACTAAGAATTATGGTTATTTATAATATCCGTATTTTATATACGAAATGGGATTGTTAACTAATACACGATTATCGTTCTTTATTCATTAGTTCTTGTGTGATCTAACAACATGTTTGAGTTTTATCCAAATCAAATAAGCATGCTATTGTGTTGAGACAGCTATCAGTAGAAATACAGACAAACTTAATTCGTATACTCTTTTATTCCATTTAGGAATAAAAAAAGTCAAAATTATTTAAATTAATCAGGCATGTTATTTACGTTATTCTAAATTGTCATCCATTATAATTTTATATAAAAGAATCAAAAAAATAATTAGATATCATCCAGATGGCAACTGTTTCGGTATATTTTAAATATCGTTCGAATAACAAAAATTGTTCTATAAGAATTCTGAAATGACTATTATGGTAAGTTAGATTATTTATAATTGATTATACATATATTTATAAATATTTTCTTAACATTTTATATTGTAAATTAAAATCCCTTTGTCCTCCCATTTTTCATCATCATTCTTATAGAAAACATATTCATTTTTATGTAGATTCTTACGGAACATTTTTCATTCTAGTTCTCTAGTTGTTTCTTTGACTTCTTTTTCAATAATAAATTTTGATATTAAAATTATTAAAGAATGCTATACTGTTTTAATTAATCGTTAATATAATATTAGTGATGAATCTTTCGAGGATGTATTTATTCCTAATTTTATGCCGCATTTCATGGTTGTTAGTAGTGGAGACATTTTTCAGACAATTATACATATATAGATAGATGGCTGTAAGGATAATATATATGAAAATACTTTTTTCATCCATCTATATCTATTTGTCAGACCATTCGCAAAATTTTTAAGAACAAAGCATTGCAGTACATTCAAATTTTAGACAATCGTTTGTTTTTTTAGCCACGAAAACGAGTTTCTATAAATAAGTTTAAAAGTTCATTTATAGTCTAAATACTAAGAGTTTTCTTTTCGTTTTCAACCAATTAGAAGCCAATACTTATCGAATAGTCATGCCAGCAACGGAAGGGCAGGAACATTTAAGTTTCGTTTCCAATATTTCTTTTGACGACATTATTTTTGGTTTATGATGAAGATTAATTCCAGTGCAGGACGCGGATAATTAATTCACCGTTAAGGAAGAGATATTAAATACTATAATCATCGATATTTAAACGAAGGACTTTTGTTTTCAATCGAAAAAGTTAGACTTACTCTGAAGCCACTAGCATAAGGAATCATCCATAAATCACGTGATGCTATTTCGAACATTTTTTTACCCTCTAATATTAAATTAAATAAACAATTTGAGTAAAAATAAATCAAATTATCAAATTTAAAAAAAAATTTACTTTTGCCACATTATAAACAGTTAAAGTTTATAATGTAGTAAAAAATAATTCTTGTATAGTAACAATTTTTAATCGCAGTTAACAGAAAGTTGTTGAACTTTCAGTTAACTGTTGATTAACAGAAATAATTAAGCGATATTTTTTGTCTTCATTGTGACGATTTAAATGCTATGACATCATATGAATAGACTAAATAATATGCTACACATGAAAAATGTAGTCAAAATAAGAATAAACAGCATTAAGAGGAGATAGCATATATTGTATAAACGAAACATTTCCACAACATTTTAGCCCAGATTTCAGATACTCATTATTTTTCATATCTTTCCAAAAACGAATGGTGTGTTTTTTATGATATAATAGCTGATAAGGATATTGAAAACTTTTCCGTTTTATGGAATAAACGTTAGTTCCTGTCTTAGTGCTATTTTATGCTTAGTAGCAATGGAGATTTATAATGATAGAAGCAATTGAAAGGACTTTTTATTTTAAAAAAATATGATTATAATGTTGCTTACTATCAATAAAATTTTACATGATTGAATCTACATAAGGAACATATAGTGGCGGATTGGCCAAATTCATGATCAGGTTAAACAATGATAGTGGTGGATGGGGATCAACGGGTTGAGCCCTAACCTACTTTGAAAAGTTTAGAGATAATGAATTATAATCAATGCATATTCTCCAGTAACATGTAGTTGCTTTACCTCGCTGCCATTCTCTTGATTTTGAATTTCTTAGCACATTCTTTAATCTAAGAAATTTTATAATGATACAGCTTTTTATTTATTCCAACAGATAAATGAAAGAAACAAACTAAACGAAAAGAAATGAATTCTTCATTAAATCCAGTGGAATTTTTATCGTATCCGAATTGTTCAGAACAGAAACCAGACGATAATGTGAAATTCTTCTTCGAAGTCGTAGCAGATAAATTTTTAATTCTGTTCAACAGTATAATTATTTTACTCGTCAGACAAACCGTAAATATACCACATACGGTTATTCTCTTTTGTATTGGAATCGTTTTAGGATTAATTTCCGAATTTTTGGGATTAGAACAAACTCGTTTTGCGCTATGCAGTCCTGAAGCCATATTGCATATACTCATACCTTACTTCATATTCGGATCGACTTTTACCTTAGACATTGACATGTTTCGTTCCGTGGCCAATTACAGCGTAATATTGGGCAGCCTCGGATTTCTTTTATCTGTTTCTATGATGTATTTCTTTGCCATTTACTTGTATCCAATTTACAAATGGTCTTACCTATTAACGGGAGTATTTTCGATCATCATGTTCACCACCGATCCCTTTATTGTTGGTCGAGCATTCGAAAACGTTAGTGGGGAAATGAGGCATGTTTGTATGATATTAGAAGGCGAAGGACTCGTTAATAACACCTTAGCTCTACTGCTGTTAACTATTTATCAAATGTTTATAGAAGAAAATCCCGAATTTATATTACTGACGTGCGTTAAGATCATTTTGCTTTCTGTAACGTCTGGTTTCGTTATTGGAAAGGCTGTGAACTATGGACTCTCCAAGATTGAAAATGATACATTGACAGAAATAATGGTTTACATAACGGTACCTTATGTCATCTTTTGTTTCAACGAAATCATAAATGGTAATGGTTTCTTAGCTGTTTTAATAGGCGGAATTATAATAAATCAAGGCAAAACAAGTCTTCCTCCCCAAATATTGCAAGCAGTGGACGATTATTGGAATGTGTTAAACTATGTCTTTGACACGGTTATGCATCTAATAAATGGATTATTGGTAGTTCAACTTTTTCTGAAACCCGTTGTCGTATTCGAAAAAAGTTTAACTATTTCTGAATATGTGTGGGTTATCCAAATTTACATCTTGATTATTGTCATAAGAATGATAACAATTCTGCTTCTGTCTCCATTGCTGAAACGAGCTGGATATGAATTAAATTGGAAAGATGTGGTGATCTTGATATGGGCTTCCATGAGAGGAATCGTTTCTTTTATAATAGGTCTGAATGTGAGATTGCATTATGGAAATGATGATTACCTAATAGCAAATATATTATTCCAGACTGGAGGCATCATGTTCTTAACACTCCTTAATCACATCAGTGTAGGATATTTACTCGATGCCATTGGAAAAAGTGCTGTTTCGTTACCGGCTCGAGCCAGAATGATTCATGCTGTAACGCATTTGCGTAACGTTGTTGCTAAATCTATCAGAATTCAGCATTTAGATCAATTTATGTCAGTGGCTAATTGGCAATGGGTGAAGGGTCATACTTACATCGAAGATCCCTATCAAAGTACAAGCGATCAACTGGAAGCCATTTCTTATTTCAAACCTCGCACTGTTATTTGTACTGACTGCTTCCACAATCAATGGATATCACTCACAAAAGAAGAGCAAGAGAATCTTACAAAAGAATTAAATCTTCGAGCTTTAAAAGCAGCCAAAGTTCATTATTGGAAGCAATTCAATATGGGGTTGATTCGCAGAGAAACTGCAAGATTAATGGCAATTTTGGCATCAAAAGAAATTTCTAAGAAAAACCCAGAATATTTAGATGCCTCTACAGTGATCAAATGTATGACTCAACCAGATTTATATGATTTATTTGGAAAATATGCCAATAAATTTAATAAGTTCATCGATAGATACATGGGAAAGGACTATAAAGATGATGATAAGAAGAGGAAAAGCATAATATATTCGCGGCATTATGAATATGTTTTGCATATATTACTTATTTTGCCCTTCTTACTATTAATAATTGGCCTTATCTCCAACTTCAAAGAATATGAGTATACTAGCTTTTCGAGACATTATATATCCAGTGCACAATTTATAGTTCTCTCTATAGATTTGTTGTTTCGAGTACGTGCCGTCGGCATAAAAACATTTCTAAAACATTGCATCAATCAAATTTGTATTTTATTGTTAGTATTAAATCTGGCATTAATCTTCAAATCGCAAGAATATTATCAGGATTCTATACATACGTCTTTTCTCGAATATTGTTGTTGTTTGATCATCTTTCGCTTAATTCTGATTTTTAAATTTCTGTGTATCTGTGTGAATAAAATGGTTATTTATTCTGTGAACTCTGCCATGCATCAAAATTTCGATATAGCTATATGCTTTCTGAAAACAGAAGAAGAGAATTTCAAGAAAGTGGAAGGAATGCTAGAATACAAACATTTGGTTAACGTCCTTAAAGAAAAAATGAAAAGGAATCAACTAATCATATTAAGAGAATTAATGACTATGCAACACGAATATCCAGTCATGATTATTGCAGCAAAAAGGAGATTAGCCTCTCGATTTATTTTACTGAACGCTTCCCAAGCGATAGCAGAAATAAAAGAAGAAGGAATTTTAGACGATTTCGAATACGACAAGCTCTTCAAAATCGTGCAAAACAAGTTGAGAAATCTCCTAATAATACCAAAGTATGTCAAATTTACTGCGAAAGCCACCACCATCTTGCAGAATGTCAAGTGGATCGTAGGTAAAGAAAAATATGAATACTTTTGCAGGTTGGATTTTGACGTACGGACTTTTTTACCAGGAACCGAAATTAAAAAATCAAATAGTTACATGTCGAACATATTCATAATCATGTCCGGAATCATTAAAGTCACAGGAGAAATGCTACCAGAACATAACCACGTCATACCATTCAAATTTTCGATGACTCATATTCACAGTGATAGTTCGTTCGAGTATTATTTATCGATTTGCGATACTTTCGGTCTTGTCAGCTTATTAAGTAACAAAAAAACTATCACAAGAGCCATATGCGAAACGGAAGTAAATGCCATTATCATATCTATGAATAAAATGAGATTAGCCATGAGAAAATTCTCGGTTACTCCAAGTTTGGAATACGATATATGGTGGTACGTAGCGTTACATATGGCATTGCCACTTTTAGTACAAAATCAATATTATAAGTTTTGTCCCATAGAGAAGTTGAAACAGACTTTAGAGAAGGCTGTCATGCCTAATCTCAATGGACAGACAAGCATGACTTTCAGCGACGAAGTATTAGATGTTATATTGATACAGGGGAAAGTAGTGAACGAGAGAACAGGTGAAGTATTTCGAGGTGCCACTTTTCTCCCACGATATGTAAAGCATGTAATGTTTGCTGACTCCACTTATGGTAGAGAACGGATAATCTTGTTGTTATTAACTGTAAATGGTTATGCACTATCTGACGAATTAGATTGGTCGGGTAAAGATGGAATTTCGAAGAAATCTCTCTGTCTTTTGCATTCGTTTGAAGAGAAATTGTTGGAAGAAGAGAAGAAATCAAAAACTTCATCAAACAAAGATGAATAAGATAATATTCTTTTATTCTTCTATTTTTATATGCCATTCTTTTAAATAATTTTCTCAACGTTAATAAACACTGTATTCATTTTGATTTATTATGTTTTTATAACCATAATCGGAACAATAAATAAAGATCAAAAAATGAAAATAGTGGTATCTAATATATGTAATATAATTATTATTATCTGATATTTAGACGTAGTAAAAGAAAAAGTTTGTTTCTATCAAGTGATCCCAAAAGTAATGTCTTTTTTTATGCTATACTTGTTCAGACATGTCTCATTTTCTAAACATGAGATTTTAAAGCTTTCACAATGTTGAAAGAGTGTCATTGATTCAAATGAAGAATATATAAGCAATATTTGATAAAATTAGCAAGTGATTTATCTTTAACATCCTTTCAGAACTTAATGTTAAAAAACGACATTACTTTTGGGATTATTTGATTACAATAAAATAAAGAAAATAATTAATGTAATGATTAATACCATGTCATTCAAAGGTTTTATAGTGCTTATTGTTCAAAACTGAATATGATACAGAATTATCTCCTTTGTCCTTAATTGTCATATTCACTTATATTGCAGGAGTTCTGACAGATTTTTTTTCATGTATGGAATAACCGACACTATGACGTCATACTACTTGCAGGTGTCAATATAAAACATACGATTAATAGAATCAAACTTTAAAAAATCAATTTTGATATTTTTCACAAGAGTGAACTATTTTAATAAATCGGTTTGTTTTAAAAATTCATAAAACTACACGTCATGTTGAAGTTTCATTTGGTATAAATACATGCTTCTTCCAATGTTTCGACTTTTACTTGGATTATTTTCTCAGTGGTCTATATATTATTCACTAATAAAAATACCTGTTCAGTGAGAATATTAGGGGATACAGAAGCATAATTCAATGATATTTAAAACGTTTTTAAACGATATGCTTTTGTCTGTGAAATATTTAAAAATTCTAATCCATCTACGTTGGAAAACTCATCATTTTGTCATCATTCTTTGATCTTCTCGTAGGTGGCAACATAAACATGACAGTTACAGAAAATGAGTGCCGTGTTTCTGTGGATCGTCTATTGCGCATCGGTTTTCAATTTACTATTTCAATTCATAAAATAAAGAATAAAATGGCCATTTTAGAGAAAAAATAAATCTAAAGGACAGAGAAGTAAAATAAAGAACGAGAGATAACTACAGTGTACATAATATACCATTCAAAAATCAAATAAGTTAAAATTAACCTCTAATGAAAATCCAAATTTGCAATTTTTAAGAGACAAGATAAATACCATGAATACAAAATTTTTATTTTAAGATAGAAGCTATATTGTAGGGGTGGCCAAACTATGGCTCGCGAGTCACAAGCAGCTCTTTGGTACCTTCAATGTGGCTCCATATCATCAAAGGCAATAATAAATATGAAGCAAATAGTTATTTAAGTTAAACAAATTACAGATATTTTTTATCTATTGTAAATAGTAGTAAGCATCTATATGAAATAAATGCATCTGAAATAAACAATTTTTGAAATCATAATTAAGATTACTCGAAAAAACTGACGCTGTTCTCATTAATCCAGAAAGAAAATAGGGCTCTTCAGCATTTAAGATTCTCCTATGTGGCTCATAGTGACATTAGAAGTTTGGCCACCCCTGCTATATAGTAAGTTTAATATACATCAATATTTCAGTTCGATGTTGCTGTGTTTAAATGATTTTTTTAGAAAATATTTTATTTCCGAAGTAAAGCACTTCGAAAGCATCGACACACTCCTATGTCATCGCAGTAACCTCCTTTAAAACCTTTATGCAGCAGTAAACAATGTGCAGTGCAAAATCTGTGTTCGAAACCGATATCCCTCAAAAGGCCGCAAGTCGCTCGAAACGCTATTAAAATCAATAAAAATAATAAACTTTTTACTGTTATTTAATCCAAAATCAAAGAAATTAAAGAAAAATTTAAATTCATAGAGAAGCACAGTAGTCTTTTAAAACATTTTATTATGTTTATAAAGTAAACAAAAACTTACCTGATGAAAATGAGACGAAAGCCAATATAAACAAAACAAGCAAGAATTTCATTTTTATATTTTCTTGAAGTTATTTCGATAATGCAGTTAACAAAGAAAAGAAATTATTTTTACTGATGATCGTATAATTTATAAAATATCTCTCGATCAGTTAAGATAAAAAATATTAAAGTGAAGCTTCTATCGATGGTTATTAATCTTACAGTTACTTTTTAGTATATCCTTTCAAATGAATATGTGTGTTTTTTAAGTCCCGATCAGTTAAGATAAAAAATGTTAAAGTGAAGCTTTTATCGATGGTAATTAATCTTACAGTTACTTTTTAGTATATCCTTTCAAATGAATATGTGTGTTTTTTAAGCATCAAATAATTTTAAATTTTCAACTTTCTTATACTGTTATATTGCATTGTTATATATAGAGACTTCGAATTTAATATTCGCACAGTCTACGTTGGATAATAAGAATGAAGTTTTAAACTTTGTACCGACTTAAAAATTAATAAAAATGCTTTATGAAGTATTGAATGCAATAATAGTTTATTAAATGAACAAAATTAATGGACCACTGACGGCAAAAATGTTCAGAAATTATTAACAGATTGATTTTATTTTCACTCATATCAGAGACCTATTTGATTATATATAAAGTGCCAGAAATATTATACAAAATCGATATGTATGTCGTTGGATGTGCGTATCTAAACAAATTACACAAAAAAAATAATAATGAGATAGCTTCTACGTTTAAAATTTACAAAATTTTTTAAATTTTAATATCTAATTACAAAATTTAAAAAATAAATTAACTATACTCCGATCTCAATTTTCTCGTTAAGCAAAAGTTCATGTCGAGAATATCATATTTTAGAAATTATTGAAAATACTAAATTAATATATACAGTGGATTCCGCTTAATTGAGCCACCGGTTAATTGGATCAGCCACGTAATTGGGCCAAATCTCAAAGAACGGAAACCAAACTAATAAACTAATGTAATTGGGACAAATCTCAAAGAACGGAAACCAAACTAATAAACTAATAAAAACAGTCGATTCTGCTTAATTGGACCACCAGGCCAAATCTCAAAGAATGGAAACCAAACTAATAAACTAATACATAATATTATTATTAATACAGTGGATTCCGCTTAACTGGGGCAACGCATAATTGCGCCAAATCTCAAAGAACGGAAACCAAACTAATAAACTAATACATAATTTATCGGAAACCAAACTAATAAACTAATACATAATTTAAACGCTTAATTGGGAGAAACCAAATTAATAAACTAATACATAATTTAAATGCTTAATTGGGACCACTTTTTCTGTTCGGACAGTAACAGAAAAGGAATTTTCATATTTTAGGGATTTTTCGAAAGTATGGCAACACTACGTACACTAATACTTGTTGTGTGCTTTCTTAAAAAAATCCTTATATAAAAATTATAACAACATTTTATTGTATCGGTAATTTTTCAGGTAAAACCTTTCTACAAGACAATACAGAATAACACAATGGAGTAGGTCGTTTCTTCGCGTCTTATTACTTATAGTTCGTCGACACACTGTCGCCGCACTAATATAAACATCCATTCTTTAGTAAAATTATAAGTAAATATCATCGTTGATAAATAATACATAACAATATTGTATTCGGCAACACTAGCGTAATGAGAATCAGTTATCTATCGTCGTGAGTCTGGCATGTTGCGTCTACTTAAGAGTCTATCGTTACTGTACCTAGCGATATTCATTTACAGTGTCGATTTTATTTAAAATTTTTAAATCTTTGCTAGTGTGTCAAGAAAATATTTTACATTTTCAAGTAAAATTGCTTTGCTGAATAAAATTAAAAGCCAGCCATTTAATATAAGCCCAGTCGTAGACTCGCTGAAATAAACCAAAATAGATCGGAAGAGCGGTTCAGCAGGAATGGTAGTAGACTCGCTGAAATAAACCAAAATCTACCATAGTGCATATCCTACAAGAAAATCAACTGCGTGAGGAGTGGACATTACAGAAAGAAATTCCTGGAACAGCGAAAAGAAAGCATGATGGAAAGGATTCAGAAGTCAAAGAATTCAATAAGGAAGCGTGATAGAAAGGATCCAGAAGTCGAAGAAACATTAAATCAATGATTTTCTATAGTTAATAGGTGAGGTATGAATATCAGCAATTCATTTCTGTATTTTGGTTTAATAAAGCATTAAAATAGGTACCTAATTATTATTTTTTACCTATTATTTATTTACCTACGAATTGCATATTTTATTTTAGAATTTATCAATATTATTACTTTGTTTAATTGGGGCAGCCGCTTAATTGGGCCAAAATGGCTTAGTCCCAACGTGCCCCAATTAAGCGGAATCCACTGTATATATATTATTAATGTATAATTAAAAGTTGTTGAAAATAGTTTCATTCACAGATTTCTATATACATAGATGGCCTGCTCATTGTTTAAAAGTGAAACATTACTTCTGTTTCGGACAGTAACAGAAAAGGAATTTTCATATTTTAGGGATTTTTCGAAAGTATGGCAACACTACGTACACTAATACTTGTTGTGTGCTTTCTTAAAAAAATCCTTATATAAAAATTATAACAACATTTTATTGTATCGGTAATTTTTCAGGTAAAACCTTTCTACAAGACAATACAGAATAACACAATGGAGTAGGTCGTTTCTTCGCGTCTTATTACTTATAGTTCGTCGACACACTGTCGCCGCACTAATATAAACATCCATTCTTTAGTAAAATTATAAGTAAATATCATCGTTGATAAATAATACATAACAATATTGTATTCGGCAACACTAGCGTAATGAGAATCAGTTATCTATCGTCGTGAGTCTGGCATGTTGCGTCTACTTAAGAGTCTATCGTTACTGTACCTAGCGATATTCATTTACAGTGTCGATTTTATTTAAAATTTTTAAATCTTTGCTAGTGTGTCAAGAAAATATTTTACATTTTCAAGTAAAATTGCTTTGCTGAATAAAATTAAAAGCCAGCCATTTAATACAAGCCATGGTAGTAGACTCGCTGAAATAAACCAAAATCTACCATAGTGCATATCCTACAAGAAAATCAACTGCGTGAGGAGTGGACATTACAGAAAGAAATTCCGGGAATATCCATAAGGAAGCGTGATAGAAAGGATCCAGAAGTCGAAGAAACATTAAATCAATGATTTTCTATAGTTAATAGGTGAGGTATGAATATCAGCAATTCATTTCTGTATTTTGGTTTAATAAAGCATTAAAATAGGTACCTAATTATTATTTTTTACCTATTATTTATTTACCTACGAATTGCATATTTTATTTTAGAATTTATCAATATTATTACTTTGTTTAATTGGGGCAGCCGCTTAATTGGGCCAAAATGGCTTAGTCCCAACGTGCCCCAATTAAGCGGAATCCACTGTATATATATTATTAATGTATAATTAAAAGTTGTTGAAAATAGTTTCATTCACAGATTTCTATATACATAGATGGCCTGCTCATTGTTTAAAAGTGAAACATTACTGGTGGGCTCAGTGGTGGGCTACTTTCACGAATGTACTGTACATTCAAACCTATGGTAAATTGACTTTATTTTGGTGGCCAGATCTGGCCCATTTATTTTAATAAGTGTGATGAACAGATTCTAATAGTTAATAAAAAGGGTGTAGAATCCAAATATGGGGTATTAAATCATTTTTTATTATAATTTTTTATAAATACACGATTTCGATAATTCGAACGAAAATCCCTAAATTATGAAAATTCCTTTTCTGTTACTGTCCCAACAGAAAAAGATGTCCCAATTAAGCATTTAAATTATGTATTAGTTTATTAGTTTAGTTTCCGTTCTTTGAGATTTGGCCCAATTACGTGGCTGACCCAATTAACCGGTGGCTCAATTAAGAGGAATCCACTGTATACAGTATATTATTTTATGATCGTATTTGTTTTACAATTACTGATAGTTTTTATTAAATTAACTTTTCAACACAGACAGTGTATTTGTTTATCTCCTAAACGAGTCCTGTGTTTGGATATATATATTCCAGAAATGGAACTCTTGTGCCCAATCTTATGTAGACGTATATGAGGTCTTATTTTTTACACGTTATTATACTTGACTATCTAGCTCAGCGGTTCTCAATCTTTTTTTTTCTCGTGCCACATACATTTGTTTGCTACATTAAGTGGGCCGCAATATCTATATCAGCAGTCGACAACTGGTTGGTGTCACGTGAAAAAGTTTCAATTCTAAAAAATCACCTACAAAAAATTCTCGACTTTTCAATTCGTGAATGACGTAGATCAGTGTTTTCCAAACTGGGGACCTAGTCTATTGCGAAAAGATGTGCAGGAATTAACAAAAACATCATTTTTGAGACAAACAAATAAAAAATAAATTCAAACTAATATCGAAAAAAAAAAATATATATATATATATATGTTTTTTTTTAGAAATTATTTTAAATTTTTTAGTTTATATGTTACCGGTAAAGTATGAAACGATTAATATTACATATACTTTGCCTAGGCATTATAGTCGGCCGGATGGCCGCGTGGTCAAAGCCTTGGCTTACCACCCTGGAGGATCCGGGTTCAAATCCGGGTCCCACACCTCCAATTTTTCAGA
>AYEL01076966.1:0-11766 GCA_000484575.1 Olivierus martensii
TATAGAATGCCTGGCGTTTTTAGGCAAAGTATGAAACGATTAATATTACATATACTTTGCCTAGGCATTATATAGAATGACAAATGATATTTAGGCAAAGTACTCCCGCTCAGTGCCGGATCTTAGCCGATTGGACCAATTGCACCAATCTGGCCCCGCGTTGAGGCAAAATGAAATCATGAAAAGACTAATAAACGAAGAATAATCGTTTAGATTTACTATTATGGCTGGGCCTTTATATCCCAGCCTTCCAACATCTAATGTTTGTAGATCTGCAAAAAGAAGAAAAATTTTTTATAAAAACTGAATGTAAATGAATTGATTTTATTTTATCTCTTCGAACATGTGGGGAAAAGTTTCTATTTAAATTTATTAACATTACTTTTGCAGAATTCAATGTATTCTTATTTAATATTCTGAAAATATTTTCTGACTACTCAAATAAATTAACAGCGGGTAAATTTTTCTTAATTAGAATTAAGCATGCTTACTATATATAAATGTTGCCAGAAAATATCGAAAAAAATTTCACAGTTTAAATCAGGAGTGGGCAAACCGCGGCCCTCGGAGCCACTTAATGCGGCCCTCCAACTAATAGTTATAATGCCAAAAATTTTATCGATAAATAAAATTCAACTAATAGCTATAATGCCAAAAATTTTATCGATAAATAAAATGAATACAAAATACATCAAATCTGTTCCATATCTCAATAATATAGTTTATGTAATTTCCAGAAAAGTAGTAAATAATAATTCATATTGTAAACTGTAAATCAATACAGTGTCATATTTCTTACAAAAATAGATTTGATTAACCGTTAAGCAGAGTAAACGTCATTGCGTAAGAAATCGGTTGCAAAATACATTCAAAATCAAATTAAATCGTTTTGTCAATCAATCAGCTCAATACCTTTCGTAATTTCACGGTGTTTGTATTTAATATTTGTGCGCTTTCCTAAACAGATAGGTTTTTAATTGTTGTTTCAAATTTAAAATTATTAAATTATAATTTTAATATATAATTTAATAGAATTTCGACCCTGCCGAGCTTCTCTGAAAATGGCGTTTCATTTTTTCGGACTGTTAGCCTATATGAATCATGGGTTTGAATAATACATTATTCAAACCCATGATTCATATAACAGACAATGAAAGCTGATCTACTAAGAAAATTGGCTTGATTTTAACATGTCACCTTTTTATAATATCTTGGTCAACAAATGTATCCCTTAGGATCTTTCTCTTTTGGATACATAATTTTCTAAGAGAATTTTATCACCTCAGATAGTTAAGTGAAGGCGGGATTTTGGGAGTTTTTTGTTATTTTGTTTTATGCCCCTTTCCAATCAGATAAATTTCTAAAGGGCAGGATCACTTCCAACTACGGGCTACACCCACGCCAGTGAAGGGGGTTAGATGGTGAAGGATAGGGATCGCTGGGAAAATGCGGCCCTAGGCTATATTTCATTGATGCAATATGGCCCTTTCTCCCAAAACTTTGCCCACCCCTGGTTTAAATGAATAATACAAGGCTATTCGCGTTTCAAAACGAATGACCTGCCAACTGGTGTCTCTCTGCGAAACTACTGAAACTCTTACCAGTTAATGTTATCGAAAGTTCTACTGTTATTATTGATAACTGATGAAGATATAGCCAATTGTAAGATTAAATGAATAATACAAGGTTATTAGTTGATCTTGGATTTATGACTGAAGTAGATGAAACTCGCATTTTTAACGTAAATATACGACCGGAAGAGTCTTAGCTGTAAGAAATGAGTTAGCCTATATACTATAAGTGGAATTTGCAGAAAAACAAGTGAGTATTTTTTAAAATGATGTGATATTCAACAAGTGAATCGTTAATTCTGGTCTTACCAGTTAATGTTATCGAAAGTTCTACTGTTATAATAATAAAGTAATAAAGTAAACTACTTGCTTAGATTCTTAAATAAGTAAATAAAACAGCACTACTTGCTATTTAGTGCTGTTTTATTTACTTATTTAAGTTCTACTGTTATTATTGATAATTGATGAAGATATAATCCATCGTAATAATTAGTTTAAAAACATTTTAAAGTAAATCATTCATAAAACTTTATATATTTTGATTTTTCTGGAAAAATATGCAGAGAATTTAAAAATGTTCAGGTCAGTTAAAAAATATTCCCAAAGTCTGCTCAAAATATAATTCATCTGATAAATAGTTTTTATTTTTATAATTTAAAAATGTTCAGGTCACTTAAAAAAAAATATTCCCAAAGTCTGCTCAAAATATAATTCATCTGATAAATAGTTTTTATTTTTAATTTTGAGAGACAATGAATCAATTATATTTTGTACTCTGTTTGATAAAATTATTTGTTTCTAAAGTTCCTTTTAATACTTTGCCTAAATAGCATTTGTCATTCTATATAATGCCTAGGCATTATATACACTGATAAAATTATTTGTTTCTAAAGTTCCTTTTAATACTTTGCCTATATAGCATTTGTCATTCTATATAATGCCTAGGCATTATATACAATGCTTAGGCAAAGTATATGTAATATTAATCGTTTCATACTTTGCATGTCGGCAGGATGGCCGCGTGGTAAAGCTTTGGCTTACCACCCTGGAGGATCCGGGTTCAAATCCGAGTCCCACACCTCCAGTTTTTCAGGAGGAGTCCGGGCCTGGCCCGTTGAACCCCATCCTTCAACCATCCAGTTGACCCCATCACGGGTGTTGGCCAGCCTGTGATGGGCTGTACAAGTGGCCGCCGCCAGATACAGTATATCCCATGAGGATATGGCGGCGTAATCTAGTTAACCAATGACACTTTGCGTAAAAACGCCAGGCATTCTATATATTGCCTAGGCATTCTATATATTGCCTAGGCATTCTATAGAATCTGTTTCAAGAAAAACACCCGGTATATTGCCTAGGCATTCTATAGAATGCCTGCATTTCATACTTTGCCGGTAACATATATAAAATAAGAAGATACATGCGCATCGGAACAGCTTTCATCATGATTTACAAACTTAATAAACGGATTAAATAAAAATCTAAAATCAGATGAAGAATTTATTAAAGTATCTAAGAATGAAAAAATTTATCAAAAGTTTTCCTCTGCAAGTATGATTAAAAATTTAATTGTTTATTTATACACGCGGCAAAGCGACCCGAAACTGACGACTGCAGCGCCACGAAACGATAAACTATTTTCAGAAACCATTAATTATAAAAAAGCTTTTTTTGTATTGGTGAAGTGTAGAATCTTAAATCGCGAGATTCTTCCTCCCTCGGCTCTTTTCCATGCATTGTAAAATTTTACGAGTGCATCAGAAGGACTTGAAAAATTAGAATTTTCCTAATTTGCTCAGATTTTTAAAAAATATTTTTAATAACAGAATTTTTTTGCATGTGGGAGAAGAATTCTGCGCTTTCATTAAATTCATGTGTGCGCGTTCCGGGCCGCAGGTTGAGAATGGCTGATCTAGGCCAACAGATACATCTCTTAGAAAAAGTTTATAAGCGAACTCTATAGTAGCTTGCCATTGCGTGTAGATGAGAGTTTGGGAGAATGAATTGAGGGGTTACAGCTCTATAGTAGCTTGCCATTGCGTGTAGATGAGAGTTTGGGAGAATGAATTGAGGGGTTAAAATTGCAATAAAACGAATGTACTGTACAGTATATTATTATATACTTCATATTTCATTTGCTGATTTCTTGATTAAGAGTCTTTAATTACAACTATATATTATATTATAATATAATTCATAACAGCAGTTCTACAATTACCGAAGGTTGCAGTGGAAGTTCACTTTCATTTCGATGAGAAGTTTGACCAGGCAGAGTCGTTAATACCTTGACGTTCTCTAGAATTCCAATTTGAAATACTGTAATTATTAATCACCACTTTCAATGAGGACGATTATCGAAAACCATTGGATGATGGATTTTTCTTGCTAATTCAAAATCCGAATATCTGAGCTTCTTTTGAAGGCGTATGTGGATCGACTGAACGAATCGTCTTTCCGCTACTCTTCAGTAGATCAATCTTCTTTCACTTCTAATTCCTTCGAAATACAAGAATCGACTCTTTTATGTTTTTCTTGTCCTCTCCTCATCCGGGCCACCTATGGACGTTTGACCTCACCTTTCCCGGAGAAGAGAAAGATTCCATTCTGCAGGACAAGGGTTCGAGTCTCAGGTCCCACCCCTTGGAAATATTTATCATGGAGTCCGGCCCCGGCCCGTCGATCCCCGTCCTCCACAATCCGGCTGACCCCTACCCAGCCTATGGAAGAGCTTGTTTCGCCCCGCCACTTAGTATTCTCCTAGAATAGAAAGTGGCCTCATCTGTTAACAAAAAAAGAAAAAAGATTCAATTCCTTTATTTATCTTACTTAAAGAGCAATGATCGCGTTTTCCAATTGTGTGGGACGGTGGACTTACTTCATTACGTAATTCCACAAACATATTTGCACGTTTTTTTTCTTTTTTATTCAACAGATAACGCCAATTTCTATTCAGTCAGAATATTAAATGACGATGCGAAACAAGCTTTTCCACAAACTGTCCATCCCTGCGGAGAGTTCCGGATTATGGAGGGCAGGGATCGATGCGCCGGGCTAGGACCTCACGATAAACATTTTCAAGGGTGGGACCCGAGATTTGAACTCAGATTATCATCAAATTAATTTTTTATAATGTTTTCTTTTAATATTTTCCCCTTTTATGATGAATGTCAATGCACTATAGTGTATATTATATATAATTCAAGAATCAGATAAGTTAAAACTTCCTTCTAATGTTTCTTCTGTTTTAATTCAAATTTGCTATTTATTTTAAGAGAGAAGATAAATGCCATGCAAAAATTTTATTTCAAGATAGAAGGCTATAAGTAAGCTTAATGTAGTACATCAATATTTCAGTTCGATGTTGCTAAATTTACATGATTTTTATTAGAAAATATTGTATTTCTGAAGTAAAACACTTCGACAGACTCCTTTGTCATCGCAGTAACCTCCTTTAAAACCTTTATGCAGCATTAAACAATGTGCAGCTCAAAAGGAGTGATTGCGACAAAGACCGCTCAAGAGGTCGCAACTTACGGCATCGGCATTAAAACAATAAAAATAATAAAAGTTTTTACTGTTATTTAGTCAAATCAAAAAAAATTAAAGAAAATTTAAATTCATTGAAAAGCACAGTAGTCTTTTCAAATAACATTTTATTTTATTTATAAATAAACAAAAACTTACCTGATGGAAATGAGATGAAAGCCAATACAAAAAGAATAAGCAAGAATTTCATTTTTATGTTATCTTGAAGTTATTTCGTTAATGCAGTTAACTGGGAAAGAAAATTATTTTTACTAATGATCGTATAATTTATAAAATATCTCCCGATCAATTAAGATAAAATATATTAAAGTGAAGTTTTTATTGATGGTAATTAATGTTATAGTCATTTTTTAAAATGAATGTATCTGTGAGAGTCACATGATCGGGCCAAAGAAATCGTTAGGATCACGTGATTCGGCGAAAGATGAAGAGTAATTAGTAGCACTTATCAATATTACTAATGAAAAATATCACGTACGAGTGACGATGATTAAGAACAAGAATAATCATAGTTATCATAAAGTACGGAGATAAGGTGACTGCGCCGGAAACCACATCAAAAATAATCTTTCTTCGGGAAATAATTACGAAGTTACGATCCGGGTCTGGATAAGTTCCGAGAGAGAAACCGGGGCCAAGAAGGGTCACCTTGAGACCCAGACTGCCTGCCTTTGGACTGATGGAGGGAGGAGACAGTCAACGATATACAGACTCAATGAACAAAGGATCGAGGTCTTTTTCTTGATTTCCTGCGGTAGTCTTCCTAGTCGGTCTCCAGCTTTTTTTCCTGTTCATCCCGTCCGATGACGCCGTTTTCCGAGTCCATCTGTCCTTCGATCACCTTGTTCGTCCATCCTTATTCACCGTCAGTCTTCATCGAGAACTCTTTCAACTTTCTCTTGAAGCTCCAACATCATAGTTATTCTTCGTTGCCTTCCTCGCCATAGACAAATTCATCCGGTACGGATAGACCATCGTCTTTCTTTGAAGTCTTGACGTTGTCTTACCAACGTCATGACTTCAACGAAAAGGTATTTATCCTTCCCACCGATGTGTTAAACTGTTAACATATACGATAATGTATAGGAATCTCTCTCATTAAATGTTTATTGTTAATGTTAATTTGCATTGTGTGACTTACTGTGTCTTCTGGTTTTCCTGTCCGTCCTTACTCACGCCACAACCGCGTTTATTCGGCCAGAATTAACTGTGTTGGTGGGACACATACTGACTAAGGCATTTAAGGTCCAATCCTGTGCCTGACCGTTCTGAAGTCTCCACATATCTTTTTTAAGCGTCAAATAATTTTAATTTTTCAAGTTTCAGATTCCGCTATTTATTTTTCAACGCTACATATGAGAAACTTCGAATTTGGTATTCATACAAACTACTATGGATAAAAGGAATTAAAGAAAGTTTTAAAATTTGTAATGATTTAAAAATTAATAAAAATATTTAACAAAGTATTGAATGCAAGAACAGTTTACTACATGAACAAAATTAATGGAAGATTGAAGCCCGGAAATGTCCAGGAATTATCAGCAAATCGATTTTATTTTCACTCCCTTACAGGCCTGCTTGATTATATACAGTGGTTCCTTGCAATTCGTCAGTAATCCGTCGCCGAATTAATGTCGAATTGAGAAACTGTCGAATTGTGGGACAATATTTCCCATATAAGACTATGTAAAATAGATTAATTCGTTATCGGTCCCCATCCCATTCATCTAACTTACGAATAAGGTGAGAGAGATACACTATATTATTTCCTTTTTTACATGTGTTTTATTATTATATAATACACTAAATTACAAAAAAACACTATTTTATACACAACACATAATTTATTAGACCTTGGATGTTGGAATGAAGTCTTCTAGCAGACACTCTAGTACTCATAATCTTCTCTCTGTGTTGCAAAACTAATGGAACAAAATTAATGGAAGATTGAAGCCCGGAAATGTCCAGGAATTATCAGCAAATCGATTTTATTTTCACTCCCTTACAGGCCTGCTTGATTATATACAGTGGTTCCTTGCAATTCGTCAGTAATCCGTCGCCGAATTAATGTCGAATTGTGGGACAATATTTCCCATATAAGACTATGTAAAATAGATTGTCGACTTGCGGGACAATATTTCCCATATAAGATTATGTAAAATAGATTAATTCGTTGTTGGACCCCCATCTCACTCCCCTAACTAGTGAGTGAGAGAGATACAATATATTATTTAACTGTCGAATTGCAGGCATTTCCCATATAAGAAGACTATGTAAAATAGATTAATTCGTTATCGGTCCTCATCTCACTCTCCTAACGGATGAGGGGAGAGGGATACACTATATTATATCCCACTCCCCTAATGAGTGAGATGAAAGAGATACACTATATTATTTACTCCAATTCATCTAACTTACGAATAAGGTGAGAGAGATACACTATATTATTTCCTTTTTTACATGTGTTTTATTATTATATAATACACTAAATTACAAAAAACACTATTTTATACACAACACATAATTTATTAGACCTTGGATGTTGGAATGAAGTCTTCTAGCAGACACTCTAGTACTCATAATCTTCTCTCTGTGTTGCAAAACATTACCACAGTTGTCCTAGAAACGCCATACTCGAGTTACATTTTAATTGTTCTACCATTCTGCAATTTATCTACAATTTTTTTCTTCGTCTCTCTGCTCAATCGAGTGTTCTTTTCGGAATTATTCCTCTGGTCGGTTCTCTTTGAACCCATCATTACATTTCACTCAAAAAAATAATAATATTCTCTTTGAACCCATCATTACATTTCACTCAAAATAATAATAATTACAAACTTTTTACTTTCTGAAAAATGTAGAATTGAAAATTAACACAAACAACACGGGTAAACGCCAAATTAGTCCAAAAAGAACTGACAAATAGCAAATGACATCACAGAATTCCATTCACGCCCATGCGCCAACCCGCGAAACTCAAATGTCGAATTGTGAGGCACCATTGTATCAAGTTCAAGAAATATTAGAAATTACCCGCTCAAATGAATGAGCGGAAATATTGTGATTTAATCTTATAATACTCTATATAATGATATATTAGATGGAACAGTATAATAAATTTATGAGATATTTTGTTGTTGAATATTAGTTTAAAGGTGTAGCAATTTTGTTATATCTATGCTATTTCTATTTATTAAGAAACATAAACCAAAATTTTTTATTGAAACATATACAGTGTTCAACCCAAAAATTTTGGTATACAACATTACTTGTATATACAGCTGAGTTATTAAGTTTTCCTTGATTTGACATTTCTATAATTTGTGTTCTGTCTGATATTGTTGTTCCTCGGAAATTCTTTTGTCATTCAAACATTCCATACTTTCATGTTCAGATTCTCTTGTACATTTTTCGGGTGCAATTTGATATTACTGCCATATGAATGAAAATAATACTAATCGAAAGATCACGACGAATAGAAAACTTTCCAAAAGGATTGCACTTCTGTTTAGTGCAGGCTTTAAGAAAATGAACGATGAAATTATATTTCTTCACCTAGAATACGTAAACAGGTGCCCATCACCATTTTGAAAACCTTCTTGAAAGTTCGTATAGTTTTGGAACGAATCTTTAATACAATGGAACTGTCGATTCGTGTTTTAGTCATCAGTTGGTGGGGGCTAATCTTTAATTCTTTAATGTATAGTTTTTCCAAAAGAAGCAATTAAAGTATTGAAATTGAAGATTTGCTTTCCCATCGACTGATGATTAAAAACGGCAATCCGTTGTGTTAAAGTTCCAAAAAGACTGTATTTTAGGAAATTAAAGATTCGCCACCCATTGACCAATGATTAACATATATTATATATTATTTTTTTACCGCTGAGGCCCCGTTATCGAGATACAGGGCCCCAACTTTGGGGCCCTGTATCTCGATAACGGGGTCTCTTCCGTAAAAGATTTTCACAATTTTTATCTCCCCACCGGCAACTTGGTCCCCGTGGGGTGGGGCTGCACCCCCGTGAAGGGGGTAGTTTACAGCATGATGAATGGTTATAATTTCTTTGTGTGATAAAATATAAGCAAATTTCATTTGATATATGTAATATATCACCATCGTAATTATGGATATAGAAAGGCTTAACTGCAAATTCAACATAAAATTTCCTTTAAAATAAAACATCCAATGAAAAAGTTAAATAAGGTGTGAAAAGGTTAGTTGAACAGTATCCTGTATCATAATCAGTAATAATTCTTTTAGCTAAGTAATTCTGTAAAAATCCAATAATAGTAATGCAGGTAAGTTATCTGTTGTCCCTTTCTTTGACACTTAGCTCCATCTATTGATATTTATTGTCATAAAATAGAAATTCGGCCCCTAGGACCCTAAAAAATGGCCAAATAAAAAAAAAGATCTGTTGTCGCAGACATCCGAGAATTAGAACTTTCTAACGATACCCTATTTATAGAAATCGGTACAATGGTTCGTCTGAAAAAGGGACTCCAGCCAGCCACATTTGACTAATTATAATATAGATGATGATTACACAGATTCGATATATACATCGTCGGATGTGCGTATCTAAACAAACTACATGAAAAATAATGTGATAATTTCATAATTTACAGAAAAATTTTAAATTTACCTTATTACAAAATTAAAAAATAAATTAATTGTACTCTGATCTTAATTTTCTTATTTATCAAAAGTTCATGTCGATAGTATTTATTTTAAAAATTATTGAAAATACGAAAATAATTTATATATATATATATGCTAATTTATATATATACTACATATATGCTATAGTGTAACCTATAAACCTTGATGTAAAAATATATATATATATTTTTTCTATTGTGGTGTTCTTTATTAGGAGACCAAACGTACTCTACTCCTAAATACAGTTTTACATCTCCAACGATTGCAACTCGGTCCCTATTTCCCCCAGATGCATCCGATTACCGACACTGGACACCTCTCAACCCACCATCTACTGTAGTACTAAATCACACCGCAAACATAAACAAAATGCACCTGTTACAACACTATTTTCAATAAAATAAAATTTTATAAATTATAATTTTTATTTTTAGGTTAGGTTAGTTTTGTTACGCCGCCATCTCCTCATGGGATATTCTTTATCTGGCGGCGGCCATTTATAGCTCCCATCACAAACTACCCAGTAACCATGATGGGGTCAACCGGATGGTTGAAGGATGGGGTTCAACAGGCCTGGGCCTGGACCCCTCCTGAAAAACTGGAGGTGTGGGACCCGGATCCTCCAGATCCCTCCTGAAAAATTGGAGGTGTGGGACCCGGATTTGAACCCGGAACTCCTGAAAAATTGGAGGTGTGGGACCCGGATTTGAACCCGGATCCTCCCAGGGGTGGTAAGGCCGAAGCTTTCCCACGCAGCCATCCGGCCGATTTTTATTTTTAGAAATTTAATGATTTTCAACATCTCTTAATTATACAATAATTACACAATTCTTAATTATAGAATATTTTCAATTAATTCAAAGCTATTGAAAATCATTTAATTATAAATAAATAAAAACAATATATTTTTTTATTATCATAACAAACTTGCTAAAAGAACCTAATAAAAAATATATAGTTTTTTGTGTTTACTTGAATGCTGGCTAAATTGCTTTTGTCGACTCTCAACCAAACTTCAACCTACTGTATATATTTATATACTTCACTATCGTTTGTAACAGACATTAAAATTTATGATATCAATAATGTTTTGTTTAGATAAGTTTATCTAATTAAATAAGCCTGTCTACGAAGATTATACAAGGCCGTGCGGTAGATTTTCTCAGTATGAGGCAAGACTTCTAAATGCCGCCCCTTAAATGTTTTTTTCTTTAAAATAACCTTCGTTTATGATTTAAAAAACTGTACAAATTGTACAAATACTATGTTTATTTTGACAATATGAAAACATAAATTTTATATCTGTTATGGCCCTATTTCTGCCCCCTTTTTGGCCTAACATTTATCCCACGCGCACAACCTGTTTGTTTTTACCGTTCTCTTAACACACAGGGTTTAAATTACAATTTACACTTGTTTTTACAGATATCCCCATTCTCTGTTAGGTTCTCTGCTAACGTTCACTTTCTCTGTGCAGCCAGAAATCGCTCCTGCATCTTTAATTTTATTTTAAGGTCCTATTAGCTAGTTCACATCTTGTTTTATTTTGATTTACTGATTTAAACACAGTACAGCCATTTGCCACTTCTTGAGACACTAACATTAAAATCAAATATTGTCAATAATTGTAAGCTCAAAGCAGAACTATCAACATAGATCAATATAGAAAAGAGTTGCGTAAAGATTTTTAATTATTGAATGGTTCAAATTGTATTTTGATTTCGCTGTTTATGCCGCCCCCTTTTTTTTTGTCAACAGATGACGCCACACTCCATTCAGGTAGAATACTATGTGGCGGGGCGAAACAAGCCCTTCCACAGGCTACCCACCCCTGCGGAGGGGTCAGCCGGATTGTGGAGGACGGGGATCGATATTTATCATGGGGTCCGGGCCCGGCCCGGACCCCATGATAAATATTTTCAAGGGATGGGACCCGAGACTCGAACCCGGGTCCTCCAGAGTGGAAAGCCGAAGCGTTTCCACGCG